>CM046850.1:10899518-11127018 GCA_025618425.1 Heliocidaris tuberculata
TTGAAATTGCCCTTGAGTTTATTTTTCGAGAGAAGTTTTTATCGTGTTGTTTTTACTTTTGCAAAATCACATGTTCAAAAATCTACATATACTTCATTGAAATGAAGTGAGTCTACATGGTCTATGTAACTTCCCAAACATTTTCTACACAGTACAGTCAATGAAATTACCCAATAAAGATAACTTAAATGGTAGCAATAACCATGATAACCAAAATGTATATTTTGTCATGTATGTTGCGTCTATTTCAAAGTTAAGCTTTGTATAGAACTCTTTATAGATTATATTATGCTTGTTCAAAGAATATCAATTGATAGAGTGTATGACAGTCAACTTATTGTAGCTCTATACTTTTACCATTGTCACATTGAAAATGCAAAGAAAACAGTTTTATCAAATATATTATTTCACGAAATAAGGAAAAACAATGAAGTGAAAAATACATGTGTAAGTTGTAGAGAGATGTGTGTAAGGAGAGAGAGAGAGAGAGAGAGAGAGAGAGAGAGAGAGAAGAGTGAATGTGCCATCGGTGGTTGAGTAATTATTATGGAAATTTATACGGTGTCGCACTTAGGGCTGTATGTCTTGTTTGGAAGGTTTGATGCCTAGCAATGAAAAGGAAATGGAATGGCATTACACCTGTTATAAGACTTACTTAAGCAGTGACTCTATTTTTTTATCGAAGTGTATAGAAGCTGGTTTACTGGGATAACAGTTGTTAGAGGCCACACCAAAGACTTTTAATAGTATCAAGACAGATTACTGTCACCTACTTCCGTAGTACATTTGGCAGGCGTAAATTGCTGTGTTAAAAAGACTCGGGGGGAAATACGTTCGCCATAGGTATAACACGTGAAAAGATGTCACATTTTTTCTTGATATTTCATATCTTACTCCATCTTTTTTAAGTCTGATTTTTGCACGAGAGAAAGAATGGATAGTTAAAAAAACATTTCGTGAACCTTTATTTTCAATAAATGCCACTATGAATCCCCGGGATCATGCCTGCTTTTTGACAGAGTCATCTGCCATAAGGTTAATTGAAAACAGGGAATTTAAGAATGATTATATAGCTCCCCTAGTATTACCTTGAATTTATTGTAAATTTGGCTTACATGTAATTTGAGACTCTGAAAAAGCTTAATGAAGGCTCAAAAAGTGGAAGAGACACCGCATAAATAAAAGGGAATATGCATGCTTTTGGCCTTCCAGCTGCCATAGGTTAACACGCAAAAACAGGGATTTTGAAATGATTTGAATTCCCATAATATTTATTTGAAATTATGAAAAATGTGATCTACATGAAATTTAAATCTCTGAAAAGGTATAATTAAGGCTCGATGAGTCCAATAGACCCCGCATAAATAAACGGGAATATGCACGCTTTTGACCAAAAAAAAAAAAGTCTCGCCTGCCATAGGTTTACACGCGAAAACATGGAATTTTAGGATGATTATATTTCCCATAGTTTTTATTTGAAAATACAAAAAATGTGATTTATATAAAATTTAAAGCTCTGAAAAGATATGATTATGGTTCGATGAGTCCAATAGACCCCGCATATGTAAACGGGAGTATGCATGCTTTTGACAAAAAAAAATCTCGGCTGCCATAGGTTTACACGCGAAAACAAGGAATATTAGGATGATTATAAATCCCTTTGTTTTTATTTGAAAATATAAGAAATGTGATTTACATGAAATTTAAAGCTCTGAAAAGGTATAGTTAAGGCTCGATGAGTCCAGTAGACCCCGCATGAATAAACGGGAAAATGCATGCTTTTGGCCTTCCAGCTGCCATAGGTTAACACATGAAAACAGGGATTTTTGAAATGATTTTAATTCATCTAGTATATATTTGAAATTATGAAAAATGTGATTTACATGAAATTTAAAGCTCTGAAAAGGTATATTTAAGGCTCGATGAGTCCAGTAGACCCCGCATGAATAAACGGGAATATACATGCTTTGGGCCTTCCAGCTGCCATAGGTTTACACATGAAAACAGGGATTTTGAAATGATTTTAATTCATCTAGTATATGTTTGAAATTATGAAAAATGTGATTTACATGAAATTTAAAGCTCTGAAAAGGTATATTTAAGGCTCGATAAGTCCAATAGACTACGCATAAATAAACGGGAATATGCATGCTTTTGACCAAAAAAAAAAAAGTTGTCGTATTACACACGCTCAACCGTATGTTGTTATTGATGACGTAAGGTGGGCGTGTACATAGGCGTGTATAGTCCATCACGTAAGATCCACATCCAATGAAATCTTGCGCTAGCAGACGATGTATGTCCGCCCGATCGAGGCAAGCGCATCCAAGCCGATAAGAAGAAACTCTAATAACTATATTATTGAGTTCAGTATTTCTAACGGACCAGAGGAAAAATTCAATGTGTAAAATTTAAAAATTCATATAATCAATGTTCTATCACCGTCTTTTCACCGAATTACGCCTAGCCAAATGACAGATGCTAGATTATGCAAGCAGAATAGCTGAGCTGAATAGTGACCGAGAAGGTGTCTATATAGCCCTAGCTGCATGGCTATGGTCTACCATTCTGCGATCCCGATCGAGGTAGAGGCGTTGCCGATGGAACTCTGCTTGCCTCAAACTTGGCTCATCGAAGTTTTTTGTTTGCTGATCGCCGTTTAGTTTGGCTTCAGCCAACGAGACCGACAGCCCCGAGAGACCGACAATGTAGTTGGAGGGGGCTTCTGAACCAAATGAGTCTGACACTGACAGTCCATGACAGGGGCGAATACAGGATGTAGTAAAAAAAAAAAAAAAAAAAAAAAAAAGGTGGGGGTGGGGGCACACAAATGCAGGGCTGTCAACTTCGGGGGAACTGCTTGGAAGGAGATTCGTATTTTTATCTTCTCGCAAGCCCTCCAAAAGTCGCTCAGTGGGTGGTAATCAGATTTTTGGGGATCCAGTATTCCTCCATAATTCTCTGACAAGCAAAACATAAAAAATAAATAATAAGTTATCAGTTCTAAAAAGGGGGGGGGGGGCAAAGTGATGAATAAGTTTCTTTCAAAAGATGGGGGCACGGGCCAAGATTGCGCCCCCCCCCCTAAATCCGCCACCGGTCCATGAGACTGTCACGTCAGTCTTGCGGGGTGGGCCTTTTACAAGTTTTCTCGGAGGGTTAATAGACCGACATTGTTAGCCTCATGGGCTCCCAAACAAATGGTGCTCGTTCCGGTTTTATTTACGTTTTAGGCAAGAGCCCGCGTATGCCTATAGTTTGTAGTTCAAGAGAATGTAATTCCTATTCCAGGGGTGGATCCAGGATTTTGTAAAAGAGGGGGTACAGAACCGGAAAAGTACACAATGAAGGAGGCAATTATATTTTTTATTGTGTACTTAAGGTATACCAGTTGGGTATCAAAAGGGGGCCGCGGCCGATTCACCCCCCCCCCCCGGATCCACCCCTACTATTCTGTCATGGATGTGAAAAATGGGATTGCATAGTGTTGGTGGTCGATCTCATTAATTGTGGAGATTGAAAAGAGAGAGAGAGAGAGAGAGAGAGAGAGAGAGAGAGAGAGATCATTATTTTTTCCTCATTTCTATTTGAGTCATTTTTACAGATTGGTTGTAGGAGAGAATAAGAGAATAAGAGAGTATGAGAAAAGGAAAGCCTGTGGTGGGGGGGGGGGGGGGGAGACAAATAGAGCTTGGGGCGGGTAAGACAGAATAGGACTTGTAATAAATGAATTATATTGTCAGCTGCTATTGTTGGTTACTAGTTAATTCAATTCAAAATACGGAGGCCATTTTTCCCCATTTCATCATACAATTAGTAGCCATTAGGCCCTAGCTATTGCGCTGGTGAGGGCTTCGGAGCAAGCCCCTATACTGTTTTCTTCGCCTGCCGTCTCAAACTGCTACAGCAGAATATTAAAAATAACTCAACGTCAGTTATTTATATTGGTGGTGTATCCAGGAATGCAGGGGGAGGGGAGGGGGCTCACGCCTGACGAACAAAATATCAGATGCCTTCTATTCTGAATTTTCGGACAAGGAAGGAAATAAAGACTTGTCACATTTTCATGTTCCTTCTGTGCCGGGGGTGGGGGGGGGGCACAGATTTCCTTTCATTCGATGTGTAACTAAGAAATGTCAGATTTGGTTTTGGCTGGCACGTAGTAGGGGCACGTGCATTCATGGACACACCACCATAGGAGAATCTTGGAAACGCCACTCTTAATTAATCTTTATATTTATATAAGCCTTTTCTGTCTTGACTTTTAACAGAATAAGGTCAATAAATTTACATTATAGGTCTATATAATCCCTTTAATTTGAAATAATCATGATATGAAATGAAATATTCTGATTTAGAAAAATAAAGATAGCATTTTATTATTATTACTTTTTAAAATTACTTTTCTCGACATTCCCGTCAGATATCGCAGTGTTTGCTCATACAGAGCTTAACATTAGGAAACATGTTTGGACCACGCCCCCCCCCCCCCCATCACATAAACATCAATAGAAATTTCACAGCAAATCAAAAAATACAAAAATACAAACATCTCTCCAGCTCCCTCTCCTCCCTGGTTGATAGAGTTGATTCCAATCTGTTTTGGGACATAAGTTTATATTTGAAGGGACAATATCAATTATTATGCCTATACGGCTTTACCAAAAGCGATGTACCAAAACAAAATGAAAAAAAATAAAGAAAATAGATAATACAAACATCTTGATAAAGACTATAACCTTTCTCTCTGGGCCGATCGACATGTACCACAATATATACGCGTGCTTTATTTCGGGACTGAGCACTCTTCGTATTTATACTCTTTGGCCACACCCTATGAAGTTGTCTTGGTGTGCAGAGGGGTAGAAGCCTGCTGAAGACATGTAAACTGCTGCCATTTTCTGGTTGTCATGTGAGTTGCGAAAGATGTTACTTTACTTTGAAAATTAGCTTCATAACTTACAAGTAAAATCCATACATTACCATGTGAGATGGTAGAATTATATTTCATATTATATTGATACCTGTATAACTTTTTAATTTAATGAAGTTGAGATACGAGAAAAGTACAAAATTTTGTTTTTACATTTTTCTATCAAATGAAGTCTGTGAAAAGAAGACATTATGTATTTATATTGATGTAATCCCAAATGATTGTTGTTGTTATTATCGAATAGGAAAAGTCTAATAATGCTGTTCTGATATAACCTATAAGAAGAACCTATAGTGGAGAAATGTTTGTGCCTTAACTCTTTACATTTTAGATGGCGGCACATATCAATTCAATTTCAATTCAATTTAAAGACATTTATTTCCAACTTTTCAATATACAAATTAATAAATGAGCAAAATAATGTACATATATTTTGAACAAAAAATATGACAAAATATACACTAATGTGATACATACATAGTTGGAGGACACACCTCTAAAAGCAAAAGCTTGGGGCGAGGGTGCCCTTAGTACATAATACATTATTACATAATAAATATATAAAAAGAAAAATAGCTACATACAAAAAAAGAAAGAGACCGCTGAGCTTGATTGGAGGGGAAAAAGGGGGAGGAGAAAAGAAAAGAAAAAGAAGGGGAAAGAGGAAAAAGAGGGGGAGAATGGAGGTGCAACATGAGAATTGTACGGAAAAGAGAAATATTCACGAAGAGGCAGAGAGAAGAAAGAATAGAGAGAATAGATACAACGGAGGGTGTGGAAGTGTCTTAAACCATATTATTTGTAAGATGAAGTGAAATATTTTTTCATCCTTCTTGAGAAGCTAGCGAGAGATGCGGAGTATTTTATTGTGTCAGGGATCATGGGGATAACGTTCCACAGCTTGGGTCCTGAGTACCGGATATTATGTTGGAATAATAGGGTTCTGTGCTTGGGTAGATGGATGTGATTTGCGTGTCTGGTTTCGTATTTATGAATCGTAGAATTTAATTGAAAAAGATTACAAAATTCTTCAGGAAATAAATTGTTTGTACATCTGTACATAAAAATGCTTTGTTGATGTTTATTTATATCGGTAAATTTTAGTATGTTAAATTGTTTGAACAAATGGTCGACGTGAGACCGGGGAGCAGTACCTGTAGTTATACGAATTATTTTCTTTTGTAGAGTGATTAGTTTTTGCAATTTGGAGGTTGTAGAGTTCCCCCAGGCCAGGTTGCAGTATGATAGATATGGTAGAATAAGAGAGTTGTAAAGCATACGGAGGATGTTGTTTGGTAAAATGTGCCGCAGTCTAGAAATGATGCCAATGTTTTTAGAGACTTTGTTTTCTGTTTCAAGAATATGTTTTTTCCAAGACATAGAACTGTCGATGTGCACACCTAGAAATTTTGTGTTTTCAACTCTAGATAGTAGTACGTTGTCGAGATATATGGAAATGCTGTCTAAATCAATGTTTTTATTGTTGTGAAAAATCATATAGTTGCTTTTTTTTAGATTGACGGACAATTTATTAGCCTTAAACCACTCGCATACAAGGCTTAGCTGTTGATTAACATTACTGCACAGAGAGGTAAGATTTGATCCACTACATAAAATATTCGTGTCGTCGGCATAAAGAACAAAAGTTAATGTTGCTGTTGATTTGAAGATGTCGTTTATATAAAGAATAAAAAGTAATGGACCAAGCAACGACCCTTGATGTACACCACATGTGATATTACTCATGTTTGAGAAAACCGAGTCAATTTTAGTACACTGGAGGCGATTTTTAAAATAACTGGCAAACCAGTCGTATGCTATGCCACGGATTCCATACATGTAAAGTTTATTTAGTAGAATTGAGTGATTAAGTGATTGAGTGATTAATGGTATCGAAGGCTTTCGATAAGTCTATAAAGATTCCAATTGAATATCTTGAGAGAAGGACTGATGTTTCTACCGAGAGTCGACGGAAGCACAAACCGAGCGAGTGAACAGTTCACCGAAAGCATGGCATCTCCAGAGTAAATGATAGATGAACATTATGGTGAGCTGTATCAATCTACAAACTGAAACTCTGAACGATTGACATTTATTGGTCAAAGAAACGACATCGTCATTTTTAAATGAACTATGTAAATGTCGGTTCTAAAATATTACATTTGAGAACTGAAACAAAAATTCAAAACGGAAGCGTGATATTGTTCGATAACAATATCAATTTTCAGGACGTATTATAAAGCTCGTTACTGAGTTTTGTTTAACTTTGTTGGTACAAGGGATGACTTAGTTCGATAAACTTAAAAGATTTCTTTTTTTAGCTTAAATTAAGAGGATAACAAATGTGTAAAAAAGAAAGTCATAATGACTGTTTCGAAATTCAACGTGGATATTTCAGATCCGCTTGTACTGTTGATGTAAGAAATATGTTGTGAAAAGAGTTTAAAATGGGTCTATGAACAGAGGTTGATTGAAATGCTATTCGAGGTGAAGTGGACAGTTCAGGTCTGCTTTTCACATAAGACATGAGTGGTTGATTTTTGTGCTGAGAATTAGGGCGGTAGATTGGAACTTAAAATTTGGTACTGAAATAAGCGGACAGTGCAGGTCTGTTTATGTCAATGTATGTACATGGAAATACTTGTTAGAAATCAAGATTGGAAGGCTGATATAATTTACAGATTTTTAAATAAATATTTAGACATATTTAGACAATTCAGGTCTACTAAAGTTTGATATATACATACTTATATCTTGTTTACAAATATTGCGAAGTGTCATAGTAAGGGAGTGTGGCTGCCTTCGTAAATCTTTATACGAAGGAGTTTCGTCTATTTTGTCCAACTATTGGTATTCACAAGGCACACCGATGAAATCAGTGCTGGAACACGATTGCTAAAGTCCAACAAACTTCAATTTTATTTAGCAACTCCAACAATATCGTCAGTTATACCTTCAGATAACAATCTGTAATGAGAACAATAAACAAACAACAATAATAAACAAATGTTTCATCCTGTAAACATGTAAAACCCTATAACTAAAATAGTGAGATATCGATAATTATATGTAAGGAAATATTAATCATATGAAGCTTGAATAAATATCAGCTTAATCACTTCCTAAGTTAGTGCAATTATACTTGTATCATAACAAAACAATGAGTCATTCTAATAAATCTAATTGACTAAACAGAACAAAGTATTATAGTATGACACAAGATTAAAGTTAAACTGGATTAAATCTCCATGTGAACGAACCCTGCATTCAATCTATACAGTATACTACCAAGTGATCATAGCAAACAAACATCTACGGGTGTGAACAGGCCACATTCACTCACATAAACTCCTGTGCTAAATTACTAACAAGGAGAAATTGTCTCTTTCCTAAAAACATAGTTTACTCTATATATCAAACATCAAACTACATCAACGAATGATTCTTTACATTAGTGATCATTGCAATAATACTTGCTGAAATAGAACACCAAATTATAATGTAATTCTCTCATCAAGGACAAAGAACTCAACTTTCTACATTATACATTATACACAACACATGCACGATGGCACAACTCTTTGTCTACACCTAAAAGTCATCATCTTCACAAAACTTGAATCAAACATTACCAAACTTTCCTTAAACTATTATAAGAGTACATTCTTGCATTCTTCAATATGTTAAAGAACATATATAGAAATAGATGATATTTTCTTATCGAATTGGGCCTTTGTAGTTGTTCCACAAATAACTAAAAACTTTCTGCTGCAATATTATGTAATTCAGACCTTTCAGCATCACTTCAACGTTCAGACTTATTTGTGTCTTCTCTTCCCAGAACACATGCTTGGGGAGAACAAAGAATTT
This sequence comes from Heliocidaris tuberculata, assembly GCA_025618425.1. Classification (NCBI taxonomy): domain Eukaryota; kingdom Metazoa; phylum Echinodermata; class Echinoidea; order Camarodonta; family Echinometridae; genus Heliocidaris; species Heliocidaris tuberculata. Next base: position 10,908,322 of record CM046850.1, read on the forward strand.
CCTGCCTTCCTGACTCTGGGTAGGCCCTAAGATGCTGATAGTCTTAAACATACTCTTGAAAACTAGTGAATAAAGCATATTACATCACTACATATACTGATGTAGTGACAGGGAGAATCGTGAACAGTTCCTTATACAGCAATTAAGTGTGTGGAGTATAAATTTTCTTCTTTTGTTTATCAAGGAATAAGCACTTCAGTTTGATTTATAATAAACTTGATCATAATTACCATGATAACGAGTATCGCAAATGGCATGTATTTGGTATTCTTTATTTTGAGTTTTACCATGTGACAACCAGCCTCATTGCATATCACGCGAAAAAAATCTACTCTTTTGAAGTTACCTTATCTTGAATAAAATATATTGATACATTTATAGGTTACATCTTTCTACATTTTAGTGCAAACTTATAAAAACGGAAACGCATAAGAGAATCATTATACCCTAAGGAAATTGCAGGCGTGTATACATGTATATAGCAGTACACATTATTGAAGTTCAATTTCTCATACTAACATCTGTAAATGTCGCTACAAAGTCTATTTTTGCCCATGTCGTATCGTATCTGAAACAAATTATGTCACCCAATTATGTCGCTCCCTAAACTGGCAAGTATACAACTTAAATCGCATCAGAAGGTATTTGGATCAAGAGACGTGTCACAATGTTGTTAGAGCACTTGTGCTCTCCAGGCTTGACTATGGTGGGTGTTTGCTTGGGGGTATTAGTAAGCAGGACCTGGGCAGACTTCAACGTCTCCAAAACAAATGCGCTCGACTTATCTGTCAAAAACCGAAATGGTCCCATGCTCAGATGCTACTCCATTGTTACACGAATTGCACTGGCTCCCAATTGCTGATAGAATACAATACCGAATACTCGTTCAAACTTTCAAATCTATGGCAACTACAATTCCTGTATACATCTCCTCACTCTTTCAGCAGCATAGAACGTCATATTCTCTAAGATCTGCATCAGATCCTTCTTTTGTCATTCCCAAATCCCATAAACAAGCTGGCTTTATAAATCCTTTCAGTCCCTAGCCCCACGTCTCTGGAACAATCTCCCATCATTTCTAAGAAACAGTGCTTCACTAGACATCTTCCAAAGAACACCTGAAAACTTACTTGCACATCTCTGTTAAATAGACTAATTGACAAGCGCCTTGTATCCTATGGAAAAGGCGCTATATAAATCCAAGTATTATTATTATTATTATTAATATTATTATTATTTTCAGATGATATCATTATATATTCAAGTGCCAATTCACATATTACAAAAGCTGCATATGAGAATCTTTGAAAATTAGCCAAACGTATGATGCACTTCCGAAGTTCATAATTGATTCTATTACAAAATACAGAAATAAACACAGTATAGAGTGGTATAGTGAAATATTACATTGCTTACTATATTTGATAACACCGCAGAAACTCGGCCTCATCATGCCCACAGTAATAATGATAATAATTAAGAGGTGGTCTGTCGTAGACAGACCACCTAATAATAATAATGACTCAGGAAATCGATAGTCTCTTTGCAACTTACGTGTATACAAAAGTGATTGACATATTTATTCCATGCTTTCATTTTCGTTTTATGAAATCACCACTTAGAAGTAATTGATTTCTAGTGCTTGATACGAAATGGGCTTTTAAAGTAGGTATTCATTGATCATAAATATGGTCGAATTTGATATCAGTGTAAAGGTTATGACATGAGAATCATTATTACGCTAATCCCCAATTTTTAAAAAAATCTGGAGCGCAGAAATCGCCAATCAAAAACTGCTAAAACGCTCCTCCCGAAATCTGCCCCAAACGCGTCTCTGAAAGACACACAAATGTTTGACGTAATTTCTTGGGCACGTCGATATCGAGCACTCCGTGGCTTAAATTTACTGGCGTGTAAAAAAAAAGACCCGGGTACTACAATCCTGACTATTTGAAGTCAACACTGGCAGAGATAGGTCTAGACTTAGATTTTGAAATAGAAAACTTTGAAGAAGAGGTTGAAAGCGAAAGTATCAGCTCAAACAAAGTGTAAAATCGAGCTCACAATAATGAAAACGAGTCTAAAACGACGATCGTATAACTAAGACTCAGCGCTGGATGTTGCACCCATGGACAAGTGAATGAGATCAAGACGTAACGTAAGCGTACGTAAAAACCTTATATAGACCTACCGTAGAAATTCATGGGCAATCGTGCACTCGTCATTTCAGTTTTATTTTTAATTTTATTTATTACCTTCTTTTAAAAAATAGAATAAAATCTGTTTTTAAAATCCCATGCAGGAAAACACTTCGCCGAATCAAATATCAACATAAAATTACATGAGATACTGAAGATCCAGATCTCACATCATGCGCGATATTCAATCGCTTGCTGCTCTGCTACGTGCTAGCGCTGCTTGCATGCAGCTAGCTAGCTAATGAACGTGAGCAAACCTTTCAAAATCTTACAATCAGACAATAGATCGAGAAAAATGTATGTATCGGTAGAAATTGTGCTTCTTGTAGATCTAGATATTTTTTATGTTCATCTCATTAAGTACTTCTGTCTAAATGAGTGTATGTATGTATGTATTTATTCATTGAACTTCATTGACATATCCATCAATATTTTGCTCGAATATAACATTAATAGTAAGAACAATAATAATAATAATAATAATAATAATAGGAGTAACTTAGTCATGACAAAAACAGAACAATATATCGTGAGTATAGCATTCAAAACAAACAAACAAACAAACAAACAAACAAAAATACTCATAATTGATCAACTAGACATGCTCTTTCATGAAATATAAATTATCAGATTATGTACAAGTAGTGTAAGGTGATGAGAAAAAGAGCCATTAAAAGAATTATATACATATACTTATACTATATATAGATATGTCTAATAATAAACAATTTAAAGGTTACCACGTTGATCAATAGTATATCGCAAAAAATTGGCAAATTCTTTTATGAGATCGTCTTCTTTTAGTGACATTATAAATATGAATCTCTCCAAACTGTTTATGTTTTCAAAGTTATCATTGAGTGCTTTAAGATTATCAAAAAACATTTCTCTTCTTATTCTAAATTTATCACATTGCATGACATAATGGAATTCGTCTCCTACTGTTTGCATACTACATTCTTCACAAAAACGTATATTCGCTGGTATTTTGTGAGGGCGATGATATCTTCCTTTTTCAATTGGTAGGTTATGTGAGCTTATGCGAAGTTTGCAGATGTTTTGTCTTATGTTTCTATCAGTAAGAATTTTTAGATATTTTTCTTCGTTGATGGAAGTTTTGAATAATCGATATGTCCGCAATTTGTTACCCTCTCCATTGTTTTTATCATGGAAAAGATCAAGTTTTATTTGGTTATCAAATATATCTTGTAGCTTACCCTCACAGTGGGAGACGAAGTCGTTTTGCGTCATTTGTACATCATCTGGTTCACACATTTCTATATCATTACAGATGTCTACGGTATCTAAAATCTTTTTTATGTTTCTTAACCAGCAATGCTCCTTGATTTCATAGAGTTGTTTGTTTTCAATATAACTATCATACAATATAGTATCTTGATCAATATTACGCATTCTTATCCAGTACTTAAGAGTGTTAATTAAAACCTCAATAATAAGAGGATATCTTCCAAGTTCAGCAATAACGCCGATATTACTACTTTTACGATTCATACCAAGCATATGTTTACACCATTGAAGATGGATTTTTTCGAAATTCGGTTTGAAATATAGTTTTGTTTTGTTTGCTTGTTCTGAGAAGAGCTTGCTGCAGACCAGTGTACTACCCCATATTTCCGATCCGTATAATAAAATAGGTTTGATCATACTATCAAAGCAGCGTGTAGAAATTTTAATGTTAGGAGTATATTTGCCAAACGATTTGTATAATTTAAAAAGGGCTTTTCTTCCTTTATCGGCTAAATGTTTTGTAGCTTGCTTAAACAAGCCATTACTGCATACTACAATCCCGAGATATTTGAATTCTTTTACATTCTCAAGAATATGCCCATTCATCCAAAAGTTTTCTTTTATTAAATTCCTTGAATTATTAATACACACCATAATTTTGGTTTTAGAATGATTAATTTCCAGCTTCCATTTCTTGCAGTACTCATTCAATTGGTCCAAACAATGTTCCATTCCTTTTTTGGCAGTTGAAAAAAGAACAATATCGTCTGCATACATAATGCAATTAAGGATTCTTTCATTCAACTCTACGGGACTGCTTTTCTCTCGATCAAAAATATCGGGGATATCATTCAGGAATATATTAAAGAGAGTAGGACTGATTACACAACCTTGTTTAACTCCAATATTTGTACGGAAAGTTGGAGTCAACCCCTCATTTAATTTTACACATAGATTGCATTTTGAATACATATTCTTTATAACACTGTAAAATTTATTCCCGATACCCAGTTCTAATAATTTATACAAAAGACCTTCTCTCCATACACTATCAAAAGCTTTTTTAAGATCGACAAAACAAATATATAGCCCGTTCTTGCTACCATTTTGGTTATGTACAATGTATTTATCTACAATCGTTTTTAAAACGAAAATGTGATCCGATGTCCTAAAACCACTCCTAAATGCAATTTGGTTTGGTTTATACATCTGTTTAGCTTCTATACATTTTACCAAACGTTGATTTAGAACTGAACAGAATAATTTGCCCAAATGACTAGATAAGCAAATCCCTCTGTAATTCGAAGGGTCGTTTGCTGGACCTTTTTTCAATAAGGGTTTAATCAGTCCAACTGACCAACTATCGGGAAAGTATCCACTTGTAAGAATGAGGTTATACAGTTTTGCAAGCAAAGGGGAGAAAAAGTATTGCCCCACTTTCAACATTTCATTTAGTATAGAGTCATTACCAGGTGATTTATTACGTTTCAATTTTCTGATACAGCTTATAACTTCCTCAGCTGTTATATGAAAATCTAGCTCTGTGAAAGCTTTCTGGAACGTACCATCGTTTAAGGATCGTTCAATTCGCTTCTGTTCGTCATTTAGAATCTTTTCTTTATTCATTAATTTATGAAAATAGTCGTACCACTTTTTTTCAGGTATCTTATCAGTATCTTGGCCTTTTTTTGTGGTGAGGTCTTCTAAATCTTGGATTAGGTTCCAATATTCTTTAGAGTTATTTTCATACATTCTCTCTAGTTTATCAATAATTTCATTTCTTTTCTTGTTAATATTTTCTTTTAGTCTTTTTTTTTAAGTGCTTTTTTCGATAAATAGTATTCCGACCTAAGTTGCTTATCAAAAGGATTTCTACAAACCTCTTTGCAAAGTCTCTTCACTTTTTTGCTAAGTGTGAAACTGCTTTTATCGTGAATCGCATTTTTAACTTTCTTCCTGTTTTTCCCCTTTCTTTTTCTGAAGTGTATAGACGATATCATAGCTTTATCTGCATTAACTAGAAGATAAGATGTAATGTCTTTTACAGCGCAGTCTATACCCGTACTGTTTTCTTCATAAATATTACTTGTTAGTTGCGTTAACTGATCTCTTGAGCTAATGAGAGCATTTCTAAAAAGCTCATCGCTTATAGACGAATTCCACTTATATATGCGGGGATGTGGTGACAATTGGAATTCAGTTGTGTCCTCAGATACTTTATTAGATGTATAGTGTGCACTAATGCTTAATTCAATCGGACAGTGATCCGAAAATACAGAAAGATCTTTTACCTGAAAGTATGTCACATCATCAAATATATCAGCGTCAACTATCGCGTAATCTATAACACTTGGGATATGACCATTCACTTCATAACAAGTAAATTTCCCCGACAAGTCTCCTAATTTTCTACCATTAAGAATAATCATATCACAATCTAAGCATGTATCAATAATGTCTTTTCCTCTTTTATCTAATTTTCTTGTATCTTGATTTGTCCTAATTGGGGGTATGATACCAGCAAATGAGGGAGGGAGCAAGGGAGGAAGAGCCCCGGTCTCGTTGTCAAACTGGTCAAATGGATTGTAATCAAGTTCGGTATTAGTGTGACCATTAAGGTCTCCCATTATCAATATTTTCCCCTCGTTCTTATATTTTGCTATATCATTTTGATATATCATGAGTGTTTTGTTACCATCTGTAAACATAATCCGTTGTCAAATGGTCAAACATGGGAAATTTTGTGAGGATTTTTAGAAACATACATTTTTAGAAAGATAATTTCATGATTAAACGTTGTTTCCAAATTTTAAAATGGGTCTAAAGTTACTTTTCACTATTTTTAGAATGCTGATTTTTTTAAAATTGATGATTTTCGATTTTTTTTTAATACCCTTAATTGCAATAGGGATATGAATTCACACTGTTTGAATAGAAATGATATTAGAGATGACTTTTGTGAAAAAAATAATGCAGAAAATATATAAAAATATCTAAAATAGGTTTTTATTCATATCTTATTTTATACACCCTCTGCGATAATTATGAAGCATTGTCTTCTGCTCTAAGACTGTTCCTGACAGTGTACGTGGTAGAGATCGATGCAGTGTACTTACATTAAATCGTATACCAGTAAAAAATAATAAATTAGTGGCATAATATTCATTATAATATTAGACAATCTGATAAAATATAATACAATATTATATAATTTAATATTCATTTTATTTTTTATTTGAAACTATGTTGGCACATTGAGTGACAGTCAAAATCAAAAGTTATGTGTAAAAAGAATCACTAGAAAAGTGCTATACAACACGATCACCAACAATTCTCTTCTCCATAGTTTTACTTCTCTCTCAGTATTTTGTTATTATTATTGTTATTATTATTATTAATATTATTATTATCATTATTATTATTATCATTATTATTATCATTATTATTATTATTATTATTATTATTATTATCATTATTATTATTATTATCATTATTATTATTAATGATTTGGCGTCACATGTGCCTAGGAGGGGAAAAGCAAATCACTGTAACCCTCAGGTCTCTCCTCCCGACTAAGATGTGCAGGTGTACCACTACACCGGGGTTCCCCCTACTCTTCTACGAATAGTGCAGTGAGTTCTTAACATACAAAGGTGTTTTTAAACAGTATGCTCTTTCCCTCTTTTTGGCTTCTACCAATCTCTTTGGCACCAGTGCACGGTATGCCCATTTTCCCATTGTTTTTGTTTGTTTGTTTGTTTTAAATAAATATTTATCTCGTTTTCTATGTCATTGCATTGCATCCTGGCGTTATGTTTCTAAAATGAGAACCAGCCTTATATATCGGGTTCATATCGCAGTATATAGACCGACAGCCCTCGAGGCCGACATTTACAAAAGGTTCCCTAAAACCAATAGCCAACGAGAACCATAAACAAAGAAAGGAAAAAGTCTTATTGGCCATCCGTCTAGTGAACCGTGAAAAAAAAAAACTGTCAGAAGGCCCGGGAGACCAGGTGGGCTGTCGGTCTCTTGGAATTTTGGTCCCTTGAGCTGCTATATTCTTGGACCTCATATCACTCACCGTTCAAATCTGATGAAGCTGTGAAATAAATCTATTACGGAAGTGACTGAATGCAGGAAATGTTAAAGTGTAGGCCCTACTCTTTGAAAATATTATAAATCAATATATTATTTAGATTTGTATTTTTTTATCTTAATGCGCTACCAGAATTCTCCCTCACCTCGCTTAACCCCCCCCCCCCCCCTCTCTCTCTCTCTCCTCCACTTTCTCCAAAATCCAAATACATGTCATTCTTATATTTTTTTCAACTCCACGCTATTCATTATGAATTAAATATTTGCCTTCTTTCATTTGTACAGAATAGGTATTATATTTAACATTAAAAGTTTATTTCTTTTGTTATTATACTGAATAATTACCTACCTAAGTTGTTTTTAAGCCCATTTTGTTTAGGGCTTCCATCATTTCTATGTAATCTAAAATTAACATCCAACACGATAAAAACTACTTTCGAAAAATAAACTCAAGGGCAATTTCAAAGGGCTATTGTACTGCCAATAGAAATCTTGTTCGGATTACGTAATACGTCATTGTAATGTTCGCACATTTCTAAAGGTGATAGATAGGGCTATTGAAATTGTCTTGAGTTTAGTTTTCGAAAGTAGTTTTTATCGTGTTATCCATTTCTCTGTAATTTTTGGCGGGAAATATTATCAATCATGATAAAAAAATTAACTCTTGAAAAGAAAAAGTGGTAGTAGATCGCATATGGGCATTGAGAGAGGGCATTGATGGAGAAGAAGAAGAAGAAAGTGAGAGAGAGAGAGAGAGAGGGGGGGGGGGTAGGGGGAGATCGTTTAGCAAGATGAGGAGAGGGAATTTTGATAATAGCTCAACAGTATGATATTTCAATTTGCTTTCTAAGAATGGAGGAAGTGATGTTACATATGACGATTTACCTTGATGTTTAGCTCAAAGTATGATAAACTTATATATCTCCTCTGGATCTTCTTGAATGAATAGAAGTTTATGTTTTTGTTGTAGCATGCCGAAGGTCAGATTTTTGGTTCATGGTAAGGGCAAGTTATTATTATAAGCATATCGCCAGGATGGAATGACAGATAACATTGTGATGAATCGTAATTTTTGAAACAATTCATGTAGAGAAAGAATACCAAGAAAAGGGGGAGACAGTACTAAAAGAGAGGCAGCTATCAAAATGAAAATTGTTTGTTCAGGGGCGGCGCCAGGGTATTTTGATAGGAGGGGCAAGACGACCTAAAGATGATGTCATATTTTTTCTCTATTAAATAACAGGGGTAATATAGAGTTATATGTTTAAGACCTCTCTTTTTAATACTCCTCTTTCTTCTTTCTTCCCTTTTCTTCCCTTTTCTTCCTCCTTTTCTTCTTTTTTCTTTTTTTTCTTTTTTCACTACTTGAAAAATCATAGGGGGGCGGTCGCCCCCTCTGCCCCCCCTGTGTTTGTTGTACAATTAGTGTGCATGGGTTTTGATCCTGTTGCATATCACTAATCTAATTCTGTTGATACCTTCTTTTATACAACTGTTGATTTGACTGTCACTCCATGTGCCAACATATTTTCAAAGCATATAATTTAATAGATTATGCCATTGATCTATTATTGGTCACTAATATACGATTTGATGTTTATTCACTGTAGGAACAGTCATTAGAGCATATTACAATGCTTCATAGTTATCGCAGATGGCTTATAAAATAAGATATGAATAAAAGCTTATATTTGATATAATAATATATTTTTCTGCATTATTTTTCCATGAAAGTCATCTCTAATATAATTTATATGCAAACAGTGAAAATTCCTATCCCTATTACACTTAAGAGCATTTTCTAAAAAATAATTTAAAAAACGATAAATCTGACCAAAATCAGCATTCTAAAAATACATAAAAAGTAACTTTAGACCCATTTTAAAATTTGGAAACAACGTTTATAGTTTTATTCATGATATTATCTTTTTAATAATGTATGTTTCCAAAAATCCTCACAAAATTTCCAAAAAGGCTATTGTTTGACCACTTGACAACGGACTGACAGCTAAATCTCAGTTTAATAGCGCTAGATCTACGCGATAAATATACAGACTTTTGTTATGATTTTCGTACATCGAATTCAATCATCGACACAGTACACTCCGTATTTCAATTAGACTAAATCCTCAGAAATCCTGCCCCAAAAGGTGGGTCTATCTTCATTATTTCTTACTATAGTATAGCTTAGTTATTTTTTTGTGTGCTTGCATCAAGTAAATAGACCTATAACTAAAACTAAGTCTATGAAACATAAATCGGGTATCATCGTCTGGACGTTTATAGCACGTATTTAGCCCCTTTCACAATTGGTCTGCGACCAGTTTGCGACCGCCTGCAACAGATTTTTCGGGGTGTTGCACGACCGATCGCTTGGTGTCTTGCGACCACTCGCAGTCGTTGCAGGCGGTCGCACGAACCTGAGGCGGTCGTGACTGGTCGCATCTGAACTTTGAACATGCTCAAAATCCAGACACGACCAGATGCGATCGATTCACTCGCATTAGGTCGTACGACCAGTCGTGCGATTCTCGTATGAGTGTTGCACAACGTTGCACGATTAGATGCGAGAGTTCGCACGACTCAATAGTCGCAGTGGGTGGGCTGGAGGTCGTGCAACACTCGCACGTGCGCTAGCGACCTATAGCGACCAGTCTTGCGAATGGGTGCGATTGTGCTAAGACCATGAGACTGTTGCACGACCGATCGCAGCACATCTTACAACGTTGTACTACCGTTGCACGACTGTATGAGACTGTATGCGACTATTCCTCGGGGGTATATATAGGGGGACTATGGAGATGATCCTCTGCAACAGGGCCCTCCTCTAACAACTTTCTCTTCTTTGTAACTTTCTTCTTTGGCATCTTGACTATTAAGAAGGCCAACTTGAAACTGACTACCGGTCAATTGTCGAGGGGGTTTTTATACCCCACGCCACTCGCACGAATACTCTCACGACCACTTGCACCGGTCTCATTCAATCGCACGAGCGATCGCATGGTCTCACATCCACTCGCACGACCATGCAATCGATCGTGCGACTATTGTGATTGGCGTCAAGCCACTCGCAATCACTCGTGCAACACTCGCATGTGAACGCAAGACCACTCGCACGAGCATATGCGAGCAAATGCGACTTACTCGTGCAACGGTCTCTTCTAGTCGCTTTTGTTTTACGACCGCTGTTGCATTTGTGAATGCCTTTCTGCGACCTGATGAGATCGATGGCGATTGAAGCCTGTTGCAGCCTGTCGTGCGACCAAATGGTCGCAAACGGTCGCAGACCAATTGTGAAAGGGGCTTAGCTATACGAGCCGGCGATCTCGAAACGTGGATCGCCCAAGAAATTACTTCTGGCAGAAAGCGCTGTTTCGCTGCCGGCAACTTCTGGGTTCGTAGAATATGGAGAAGCGTTTCCAAAACCGTGTTTTAATCAATTTTCATTAATTTATATGAGTAATACTGAGTACCATTGTCTTCTACATGCTTTCCGCTTTACATTGATATATATATAGATCGATATTTTTTGTGATTGGCTTTGAATACCTACTTTAAATTCACTTTCATAAACAGGGGCAGCGACTTGGGGGCGAGGGGGGGGGGGATTGTTTCCTTTCACTACGCTCCCTCGCATATTATACTTTAACTTTTAAAAAAATTAGCCTCCTGTAGTGAAACATAGCCCATAGATATGCTAGGTATGGAATAAGAAAAGATTTCACGGTGTGTTAATGTCAGCTAGAGAATGCATATTTGCTAGTAAGCATGGTAAGAGACATGTGCTAAGAAATGTAGGGTAGGAGCAGCTCTTCCTTTAAAATACCCCCAAATTTAGAAAATTATCGAAAATTGTGTAAATAATAATTCAACGCTGTCTAACCAAGTTAACTCTTACTGGATCAAGGGGTTTAGCTCTCTTCAAAATGTTACCAAATTGTGATCAATGCTTACTTTTCAAATGTCTGCACTTCATTAACCACTTATTATTTCACAAAATATTGTGTACAAAACTTATACATTATTTTTTGGTTTCTCATTTGTTTGCTATTATTTAATGTTGAAAGAAGGTAACATCTTTTTAAAAATCTGCAAATTTCTATGGTAGCATATAATTATGATCATATATTTAGAATGCTTGATTTATGCTCAAAATGTTGATATACATTGACGACCATATACCTTTCCTCTGGTCGAGCAATTGGTGAATGAAAATGACAAGTCTATCTGTCCCATATGCGTGACATTGGCACTGAAAGAGTTTAAGAAGAAAAAAAATAGTATAAATGTATGTCGATTAGACTTAGATTTGGTTGTGTAGTCACAAGTGCTTCAATTATGAAAAGTACCAAACTATAAATGCAAAAATACTGTTTGCAATTTTATAAAAAGGTATCGCTAGAATACTAATTTTTTATACTGCGAAATGCAAAGTAACTTTTTGCTCGGTTGCTACGCTTTCTCTCAAAATACTGTACTTTAACTTTAAATTAAAGAAATATTAGATCTGTAAACCTTACAGAGTGAGAGAAGGATTAAGCGGCAGTCAAAGAATTGAAAGGAAAGGAGAGAGAAGAGAGATAGTGACATAGAAAGACAGGTAAAGAAAGAGAGGTAGAGGGGGAGAGAGGGAAAGGGGGAGGGAATGGAGAGAGAGAGAGAGAGAGAGAGAGAGGGAAGAGAGAGAGAGAGAGAGAGAGGGGAGAGAGAGAGAGAGAGAGAGAGAGAGAGAGAGAGAAAAAAAAAACTTTTCGTAGTGAAAAATGTACGTTACATACAGAAGTTAATTATCCGGGAACCTCGCTGCCCAAATATGTGGATATTCTGGCACCCGCTGCCCGAATAATTATGAAGTGGGGGTTGCCCGAATATTGGAACTTTGAACTTTGCCCGAGCTTTGCCTGAATATCAACTCTTCATTTTTTTAAATCTTTTTTTTTTTGCGAGCTTTTCGTAGTGAAAATGTACAGATGTTACATACAGAAGTTACCCCTATCCCCCCCACACACCCCCCTCTACCGACGCCCCTGTCTATAACACGGTATTATCAAGTCTCAATAAATTACAAATAAAGACACAGATTCTGAGTATAGTACTAGTATAGAAATCTCTTCATGTTACGGTCATTACAGGAAAGACTGCATAGGAAGTGAATGATAGTTTTTATGTTTTATAATTCGGTATAATTGAGTCTCAATAATTTACAAATAACATGAATAAAGAGACATATTTAATAGTCAATAAAAAACTCTTTAGGGCGTGAAGGTGAAACTCCTATAAATCTTAAGTCAAGGTAACAAAGAACAAAATGACAGAAGAGTCTATTCATTATATACTCAGCAAGGTATGTTAAGGGAGTATACGAAAAAAAGACAAGAAAAAAAGAAAGAAAAAAAGCTATTCAATTCAAAGTCGGTGCTGACAGAGTCACTGACTAAGAATACATACCGGTACTATTTGAGTGAATGGCTAGTATCACTACTGTCGTAGTACGGTTGTTACCGAAAAGTCCATTTAAAAAGTGAATAATCATTGTGTTCGAAAGCATCATATTGTTCAGCCTCAGTGTATAAAAGAAAAGTATATATCTACAAAGAAACCTATTAATCTGTGAGGCTTAAGAGTGTGGAGTTGCGACTCTCTTCTTATATCAGAGAACAAAGTGAAGAAATACTATTGTCATTATATCATGAAAAGGGTATTATGAGAGAGTACACTCACACGCCCCCAAAAGGCATGTAAGGTTTTCCATTCGGAATCTGTAATGGCCATGTCAATGACCACTAGTGCAGCAACACTACCCTTTTCTTGAACTTGGGAAAAGAGATTTATATATTCATTATATATATATATATATATATATATATATATATATATATATATATATATATATATATATATATATATATATATATATATATTTGGCGTTTCAATCAAAATTGACTATTTACGCCTAGTATTGTAGTAGAGGTAGAATAATCTAGTCGGTAATTTATTAATATTCCTAGCTTGGAAACTATGTGCGCCTGTGCTTTCGCTGATTCACTGCTGGGGATGTATCGTCCCGGCCAATCCTGTCAACCCTGTAGATTCAGTCTGCATGACTGCTAACAGTTTATACATGTACTGTATATAATAATATTGGTTACGATGGTCAAATACATGACATCAATATGAAGTTTGAGTTGCAAATATTCCAAAAAATAGAATAATGCAACAAACATGACATAATGAATTATAGATGTCATGGATATAGGGTAATACAAAACAATGTCCTATAAAGTGAGATCAGATTCAATTTGCAAAAAGTTTGATTTGAGATTATTGATATGACTCACCCTTGTCAGAGTTACTCTCAGATCGCTAGTCGTGATAACTTCTATCCGTCCATCTTGTGTCCATATACTTTTAAGTTGGTATTTGTAGTTCTTCTTCACTGTCCAAAAGAGATCTGATTTTGCCTTGGTCAAATTCTCCTGAACACACTGCTGAATGTAGTGGAATGGTTGGGCTTTTATTTTCCGTAGTTTGCTCCTACACTGGTAGACGGCATTTCGTGTATTGTAGTTGGCAAATTTCATGATTATTCGACGCGTATTGTCTTCCTTAGGTGTTCCGAGTCGATGCGACCTGTCGATATCACAATTTTCGATGGTCACATCTAGTTGGTCCTTGCAGAACTGCTTTAACATCTCGTCTATATTCTCTCCTTTCTCCTCCTTAAAGCCGTGACACACTAGGAAGTTTCTTCTTCACGCTGGTTTTCCAGGTCTTCTACCTTCTTCTCGAGATCGCTGATCCTCTTGTCTTTCTCCCCTAATTCAAATCCATATGTTTCTCTTAAAGTTTGGTCTACTTTCTTAGTAATTGTGTCAGTAAGCTCTTCGATAAGAGTTTGCTTTACCTTTGTCACTAAATAGTCGGGGAGTTCATGATTTACTTCCAACGCCTTGCGGACTTCTTCATGCACGTACATCCACGTACATCCACGGACAAGTCCTCCGATCTCACCGCACCTCTCGAGGAAGGCATGCTTGGTAGATGACACAGAAGATACAGTGTATAATGAAACGTTCAAACAAACTCCATGAAATATCCGAGGAGAGTGTAAAATGCAAATAATATATCTTCAGTATATTATTATCATGTATAACGATGTAATCAGTCTAGAATGCTGCTTCGCTCAAGTGGAGCTTGTTGCCGGAGCTAACAAAAAACACGTCCGCTTCCATCTTTTTGATTCATTGTAAGCCACATGCTACTTCCTTCATAATAATTATGTTTGTCTTTTTTTTTTTATAATAAATGTAGTGGCAGCAGTAGCATGTTTCTCAGAAGTATGTGGTGCAGATAATAAAATTACAACTGGAGCGACAACACCCATTGCAACTCCAATAACTACTGGACATACAACTACTGGAACAACGTCGACCAATGGAGCAAAAAATTAGAAATTGAAAAGTTGATATGAAATTGTAATATTTTTACATACTATGTAATACTATTTGTTATCAAGGACCCCATGGAAGAACAGCCGTATTTTGCTAATACGGCTGAAATGAGCTATCCGCCGTATATGAATCTTGAATTATTTATGTCATTGATTACGGAAATTAAAACAAACAAACATACAAACAAACAAACAATTCAAATCAGGACGCAATCCTCTAAATCGACAGAGCATAATGGTTCGGAAGAAGCTTTCCCTCGTTTAAAAAAAATGTGATTCAATAGTTGGAAAAGCAGTCATACAAAATCAATTTTACATAATAATCAAAACGGTTTTAATGTAGTTTGCATAAACATTAGCGCTTCAGATAAGTCAGGTTGGAGAGCTAGGTCGGGTGCGATTTGAATTTTACGGAGACTGTTGCAATAACCTGTATATAATGAAAAAGAGGATGATCAAAGTCAAATTGAGGGGTTAAATTGTTTCAGATGAACTCCCAGAAAATCTAGCAGAGAAAGTGCCTTCGTAATCTTAAAAAAATGAAAGATCATCGATTCAAGGATTCAAGGTTTCAAGGTTTGTTTATTTCCACATATGTCTGTTGGTTACATAACAAATAAACGTGTATATACAAGTTGATATGACATGATATAAAACGAAATTAGGTTAAGACATGTTTACATGAATTGAAAAGGGGAAAAATGAAGTAATTACATAAAATAAACAGTTGTACTATCATAATGTAGGCATAGTAAAGAAACATAAGTATAGGAGTCTATTGAAAAGCTCGGCTTTAGTATAGACCCCTTCGTGAGAAAATTAGCACTTACAAATGCTCTCCGTATATATGGAAATATAATTAACCGTTTTCCCTCTACTGTCGACTCCCTTAGCAAGCGCCTGCTCGCTTCTGTCGACTACAGTCGACACTCCACACGCTGACCGGGCTGACCAGACCGGACATAATAATGTTTATACCAACATTTCTATCTATACATGTAAAATAATCTAGCAAATTATACATCATTGGAAAGCAAAAAAATCCCCTCTACAACTTTGCTGCACATACTTTTCCTCTAAAACGCACCAGTAAAAAGTTATTACAGGGTAAAAACACCCATGCATCTGAGTACTGGTTGGCCACATCATCTTTGAAAATAATTCAGCAGCCTTGGGTTTCATAATGCACAAGGCAAAGAGTTAAATATAATGATATTAAAAAAGTGCAAGTATACACATACATTACATACCTCCCCCCCCCCCCCCCCCTTACATCGCACAACAGAATAGTTGTAACATTGGTATAAGTACAAGTTTTTATATTGGAAATGATAACAAACAATGACTTAAGCAGGAGAAAAGAGAGAGAGAAAGAAAAAGAGAGTTGGAAGATGAAGGATGGCGAAGTTACACATAAGTTCATGCATTTTGCAATGATTTTATTTCTATTCCAGCTCAATTTTTGCTTCGAAGGGATGTTTTCCCTATTGTTTTTGCCACTTATATAATAATATCATGATCCACTGTGTCAAAAGCCTTGGAGTAAAATCTAGGTGATGTCATAAGCACTGAATTGTTTCATTAATGACAATGTTTTGTTTTTTTTAAATCTTAGTCATTTTTAAGATGATCCATCTGAGCCACTCCATGCAGCTTCTAAAGTACCATGATTATTTACCTTCTTTAAAGTGGCATGCATACAATTTGAATATTTAAGTAAACCTGTCTATTGTGAACAAAATATTTTTCGTCATTGCATGCCAAGAACATCTCAGTGACAAAAGATGGAAGAAAGGGCCCATGGCATGCTTAAAAAAAACCTCCCTATTTCTTTTTTACTACAAGCCCAAATCAGTCGGACGGGTTCTTCAGTTACTGGAAGAGAAATAGTTGTAGTTTCGTAATCCAGTATAACTTTTCATATTGCAAAACAATTTCTTTCGTAATCGATACCCAAATACCGATGTGCTTTTTGAGCCTCCCTTTTGTCGATACTTGGATGGGAGGGACTAATAATCTTAAACCATATCCGAATTAATTTACAATTTTGAAAGCTTTTGTTGCTGAAAGTCTGATTGCATTATTTTTGGGTGGGGGAACATACTGTATTATATAAGAATTTATGAAATTGAATCCATGGATTCGGTCTCTTTACAACGGTAGCAGTTTTCCCTGGAATATATAGAAATGTGCTGAATATCGTTTTCTCAGCTCCTTACTTAAAGACTACATACCCAAATTGAAATTTGAACAGAGATAAAAAAGGAGGAAAGTGAATGAGAAGAGGAAAATGAGTGCGCCTCTGTTTGAGAACGGCTTGAAAACGATTATACGAACATAAGCACTAGCGTACCCAAGGGGGGGGGAGGGGGGCAGAGTGCCCCCCTGAAAACTTTTGACAGAAGATAAAAATAATACCTTTTTTTTTTTTTTTTTGCTTGTCAGAGAATCATGGAGTAAAACGTCTGATACCCCCCCCCCCCCCCCCCACTGAGCGACTTTTTGAGGACTGGAGAAAAAAAAATTGTCGCCACCCCCCCCCCCCCCCCCCGTTTTATCTCACTATTTCTTCGACTTTTGCAATAAAACGTTCCCTGTCACGTGATACCTCATTCACACCCCCAAACCGACTCCACACTCACTACAAACTGATCGAAATCTTATTGACAGGTTCATCCCTTTATGCAAAGTAGATTAGATTATTGATCTATATCTGAAAAGTTAGATGAGATTGTTTGACCTCTGTAGCACCGGACCATTCAGCAGTTCAGTTGCACTTTTATAATTGGCCTATTGATTTAAAGTTTTAACATGTCTGGAAATTTAATAATAGTTTATGTAAGAATTATAAAGATTACAAAAAATATGAAAAAAGAAATTTCGAGATTAAAAGAAGAATTTTAAAAAGAAATAATAGATAGGAGAGTTTTGGGAGATATCCTTTGAAAATAAAAATTAGTAACTTTACTAGGAAATATTCGAAAGTAAGGGCAAGGCAGTGGAAAGAAAGAATTGATGATTTGGAAAAAGATATATTGTCCTAAGACACAGAGCTATTAGATCAGGTAGATAAAGAAAAAAAGTGATTTCAATTGCTGGAGTGAAAACGAAAGAATTTAAAGGCAAATTATGATTATGTAAATGAAGGGGTTAAAATTCGATCTAGATATTTTATACAGCTTATGGAGTCTATTAAAAGAAAGACAGTAATACGGAAACTGTTGATAGGAGAAAAGGTAAATTTTGACCAAAACGAAATAATACAAGAGATACATAGGCTTTATAGTAAATTGTATGCACAACCTATATGTGACAATAATATATTTAATAATACTGTAGTATCTTCTTTAAGGATTTGCCTAGATTAGAGTAAGATTCTAGGTAATTATGTGAAGGAAAAAATACACAGAGAGAGTGTTGGGAAGCTTTGAAACAAACGAAATTCAATAAAACACGAATGACGGGCTAAGCGTTGAATTTTATTTATTATTTTGGCCGGTATTAGGAGATGCAGTGGTTGAAGCTTTAAATGAGACTTTTTGTAAAGGGGAACTTTTGTCTTCTCAAACACAGGCGGTTATTATTTTGGTTTGTAAAGATGGGAAAGATCCTTTGTTAATCAAAAATTGTAGACCTGTATCATAATTAAATGTCGATTATAAAATTTTAGCAAAGGTACTCTCAATAAGAATTTAAAGAGTCTTACATGAAATTATTTATATATATCAGGTAGGGTATATAAAAGGTAGAAATATATAGGCAAGGCAATAAGGTTAAGATTATATGATTTTCTATACAATACACAATAGTATTCCTGGATTTTTAATGGCAATATACTTTGAAAAGGCCTTTGATTCTGTGTCTCATATTTTTTTTGCAAAAATTATTGCGTTCTTTTGGTTTTGGACCATCATTTTGTAGATGGATCCAAACACTATGATTATAATGGCGCTCTGAGATGCGTTTATTTACGGGGGTATATCTACCGGGTACTTTATTATTGAGAAAGGTGTAAGACAAGGAGATGCTCTGTCTTCATATTTGTTTATACTTTGTATAAAGATCCTTGCTTATTCAATTCGTAAGGACTCTGCTATTCATGGAATTAGTTTTGGTGATGTAGAGGTAAAACAAGTATTTTATGCAGATGATATGACCCTTTTTGTTAGAGATATCGCATCAATTAATAGAATAGAAGTTGTTTGATTTTTTCCCCACAAATTTCTGGTTTGAAAATGAATAGAGATAAAACTTTCATAATTATTCGGGCAGCGGGTGCCAGAATATCCACATATTTGGGCAGCGAGGTTCCCGGATAATTAACTTCTGTATGTAACTTACGTACATTTTCACTACGAAAAGTTTTTTAAAAATTTGCTCGCTCGCTTCGCTCGTTATTGTTGTTGGGTCCCCTCTCTAAGGAAAATATTGTAACCCCCTTTGGTAAATTAGTAGAGGTCATTAAATTATTGGGTATAACTTTCTCATTAGGGCTATTCTTTGTAAAATGAAAGAAATAGTCACACAAATGACCATCTAACTTTGCCTCATTACCGGAAAATCAGATTAAATTTTATTGATTTTTTTATATCACCAGTTTCTTACATGAAAAAGATTTCCCTTTCTTTAACAAGAATAAATCATTTCCCAACTATATAATGATTTTACAGAGGCATTTAACAACACCTTTTTTGAGTGGTCACACACGTAACCGACCCCATTTTCACCTCTAAAAGGAAAGAATATTTACTCAAAAATGGGAAATTGCTTTCAAACTGTTCAGGGTAATTCTATCATACAGCAAAGAAAAGTGGAAACTTGCACTCCAAGGGCATAGGAATATGCTGAAAGTTAGGGTCGCTATATGAAATTAATTTTTGCTTAAAAAGGAAAAATGTAAAAAAAAATGAGATTATTTTTTGATAATAATCTTATTCGTTTGGACGGTCATGAAAGTTTTGGGAACCTACACAAACAAGCTATGCTTTCCAGTAGGTTCCTTTTTCTTTTCATGATTTTGTACTTTGTAAATCATATTGTTTTGTATTTGGAAACGTGGGAAATGAAATGAAATAAATCTTGCATCTTGCATCAATAAAAAAAAAAAAAGTTTATTCATTAGAAATACATAAGAAATACATTATAGTCGATGGTGAAGGTGAAATCAAATCAACTAGGGATTTCTATAAGGATGGGGTTAAAGGAAGTCGAAATAACCAAACTTCGCCAGCTATCTAAAGATATTCCAGTGACATGGAAAGGTCTTTATTTAAAAAGAAAAACAATTCGTGTAGGGACACTAATTTAAATTTACAATTTATGTTTAATGGAAGAGTTGATACATTGATGTTACATCGAAAAAAAAGAGGTTTTGTTGAATATGAAAATAGAAAAGTCATATGCAGTAAAATAATTTAGAGAGGATTTATAATTATTCTGAAAAAGACATTCCGACAATATTTTTAAGACCTAGGAAATATACTTAAAATAGTAGGTTAAGGGAATTTCTATTTGAAATGTTATGTGAGCTTATATCTACCAGGAAACATATGTATGCATTTAAATTTTCAATAAGTAATGTATGCCCCTTTTGTGATAAAAATGAAGAGACATATGAGCATTTATTTTTTACTTGTGAAAAAATAATAATCCTTTGGAGAGATTGTGATTTATTTAATTTATTGGATATCAACAATATAAACTGGGAGGGAATTTACACTGATATAAAAGTTTTAAATGTAGGGAATTAGGAGCAGTATATTATACTTTTAATTAAGTATATGATTTTTGTTTGTAGCAGAACTAAAAATAAACCCCAACTCCTCAAGGAATTAAATAAAGAGACAGCTAGAAAATGAACGAGAAGAAAGAAAATTAGCCAGAAGAGAGAGGTATATTAATACACCATCTTAGGAAATGGGAAAAATTTCAAGCACAGGGACGGCGAAGCGAATGCATTTTTTTTTTGGTTGGGGGGGGGGGGGGGACCGCTGGAACGGCTGCGATACACTATGCTTACAGTATTCAGTAGATTCAGTGGATGAGGGTGTGTGGGAGTATGTTTTGAAGGGCAACACGTGTTTGTGTGATTTCAGTTTCACTTTTTTTTCCTCGGGGAGGGGGGGGGGGGTGGGAGAACAGAAACAAATTTCTCTCAGAGGTATTATTATGTACATGAAAATATGTTTTCTAAACAGTTTTTTTGAAAATGTACTTTTTTCCCCTTTCATTACTGCAATTTATGTTTATTAAAGTAAAAATATCAATGTATAATACATCAAGTTTTGTTATGAATGATTTGTACAATTTGTATTTGATTTGAGAAAAAAAAAGATATCATTTAAACAAAGTGGGGTAATGTAATATTTTGTTCGTTCCGTTGTCAGTCTGCTGTCAGTCAAATTGGTGTGACCTGGGTATGATACTGCACCACGTGACACACACCCTCCAGCCGTCACGGATCCCCCCTCCCCCCCCCCCCCTCTTTCGCTCTCTGTCTCTCTGTCACTCTTTGTCTCTTTCTCTTTCTCTCTCTTTCACTCTCTGTCTCTCTGTCTTTCTGTCACTCTTTGTCTCTTTCACCCCCTCTCTCTTTACCTCTTTCGCTCTCTTGCTCTCTCTCTCTCTCTCTCTCTTTCTCTCTTGCTCTCTCTCTCTCTTATTTCTCTCTCTTTTCCTTCGAAGCATATGTCTTATGTGCAATGATTTTGCACTATTACAGTCCTGTTGCGGTTATCAGTGTAATTATGAATCTTTGTATAATGTTTCCTCGTTTTACTATTCTACTGTTCCTTTCTCTCTCCGCTCTGTCTCTGTCTCTCTCTATCTCTCTCTATTTTCTTTCCTCATTTTACTACTCTACTGTTCCCTTCTCTCTCCCATCTGTCTGCCTTCTCTCTGTATTTATTTAAAGGACAGGGGTGGTATTCAGAGATTTATTAGAGAGAGAAAGAGACAAGGAGGGACAGAAAGAGAGAGAGACAGAGAGCGAAAGAGGGAAAGAGAGGGGGAGAGACAAAGAGGGACAGAAAGACAAAGAGAGAGAGAGAGCGAAAGAGGTAAAGAGAGAGGGGGTGAAAGAGACAGAGAGAGAGAGAGAGAGAGAGAGGGGGGGGGGGGGATCCGTGACGGTGAGAGGGCGTGTGTCACGTGCTGCAGTATCATACCCAGGTCACACCAATGAGACCGACACCAGACCGACAACGGAACGAACAAAAGATTACCTTACCCCCGAATGACCAGGAATCTGTCGGTTTGTAGTCGATGTGGACTTGTTTTGGCGGTGTGACTGATGTATCACGTGACAGGGTAATGTTTTATTGCAAAAGTCGAAGAAACCGTAACAGTGTTGTAGCTAGAGCATTTTGAGTGGTGGTTGCAACTTCATGGACTTTGACCTGCGTGTGGAGAGAGCTCAGCGAACGGAGCTTCACGACTATCGACCAGGGGTCCAGGGGCAATACCGCAGCGGGGGTTCAGGGGGGAGCGCCCCCTAAGCTTTTGCCTTATACAACATTTGAGGCCCAAAATCCCAATGACTGAAATGAGTCACACATAAATGGCTGTAACTGAAACAAATTCATACTGCATTAGTAAGTAGAAATAATTTATAACAGTATGAAATAGATAATGAATTAAATGCAATAAAAAAAGCACAAAAAACAAAGAGCTGTGTTGTTTCATTCAGCTGTACTACTTAGTACTTACTTACCTAAGTCAGCTTCACTTTCACTTTGTAACGCTTTTCCTTTGGACTAGACCACACCAAGTAATATTAATAGTGGTCATATTGACCACTACGCAGGACGGATGCAAAAATACTACTCATTTTCTATCGCATGTACTAAAGGTATGGGGGGATAAGATAGTTAAAATACTTCCTTTCAAATTCAGCTCTTAAATCATCTCACTCCTACCTTAAATGACCGTTAGGAAGAACTTCTGACATTTCCCGTAAAATCCAAAGTCAAAATCATGTCCAAAACCGAAGAAATCCCCCCCCCCCCCGAATTTTTTCACGATCGCATGTTGTTTTCATTCCGCCGATGTTTTAGACTAAAATTGGCCAATAAAATTTTGTCCACAAAGAAACTCGGTATCGCGTGCGCACATCGATCTCTACGATCGCGCAGGCAGAGAATCGGGACTTTTACGTGTGCGCGATAGGGGCCGAATTTTTTACGACCGATCTTTTTGGGGGAGATATCTAGTCTGCGCTCGCGGAGATCAGGAAATGTACACAATGACCTCCAATACCCCGTTTCGCTTGTATTGACAATAAATTACGGATTTCATTTTTGAAATGATCTTTTCCAACATCGGTGAGTTGAATTTATTGTATTTCATGGATATGTTGGTGTCGGTTCTTGTAAATTAAATGCCGATTTTGAGTGAATGTTAGTGACTTTTGTGCAGTGGTGTTTGAAAGTGCTGAGGTATATGACTGCCTAGATACACACGAAGTATGGTAAGGACGCTATAAGTGAACGAACTTGACTGCCTTTGCAAATGGGAAATCATCGATCGCGAACCAGCAATTGCCCCGCGAGATATGTCCGCGGGCCTTGGTAGCGGACCCCGTCAGAGATGCGACCGGAGGCATATATATACGTAGCTAGCTAGCTATAGGCGCTATCGTACGTTCGGATTACAATCAATTTATTTTATCTTGATTCTAGTTTCAGATTAAACGAGTGTACTATACTTACAAGTCAAGTCATGAAATTATATTCATGGATTGGTCAATATCTAAGCACAACAAGATAATTTCTGCGCATTATATGTGTGTTTTGGGGCAATTAATACACATCAAGTTTGGGAAAATAGTGGTGGGCGGGAGACTGATTTTCAGCCAGAGTGCCGGGCGGAAAATGTGAGTGGTGGGCGGGGCCGCCCACCGCCGCCCACCGTAGCTACATCCCTGAACCGTAAGATAGCACAATGCTTGCCCTACTACAAGTACATACCGTATTGAAAAAAATAGATGTGACAGGCGTTTGCCAGCACGGTCAGTTCCCTCCAACGTCCATCTTAATGGGAGGGAAGTATGTGTGGCTCCTCGAAACGACTGACCAATCAGGGGAACTTCTGCTGACGTAACTATCCCTCTCAACTAGCTGTGTATCAATGTGTACAATAATTCCAAAGACATCCTCAATAAGGAGTTGTTGAACACACTTACTTTACTTTTGAGTCTAGAGTTGGAGTGTTGAAAGGCAGAGTTAAAACTCACCAAACCTAACAATTATGGAGCGATTGCCGTCTTTACAACTTGTAATCATTATTGGTAAGTCAAATGACACAAAATGTTCTATTTTTTAATTTCTGAACTGCGCTGCTTGACTCGAAGTATTATTCACTTCTTTTTGTAAAGTTTTAGTTCATTGTCAAGCAGTTAAATGGTGATGATTTCAATTTTCTTTTAATACATATTTTCTGGGGAAAAAATCTCGCCTTTCAAACTTTCTATTTGGGTACACATAGAAAAAGTCTGGTTAAAAACTATTTCCGCATATAATCGCATACCTCACCAGGAAGTTGGTAATTTTATTAGAGAAGGTGCGCTTGAAATAACCAGGCAACAAGATAAAAAATTACCAGATTTGTGTTGGCTGCCGGTCAACCCCTAGCTCTGGTAAAGTTGTTTTTACTTCTTTGCTTGATTTTCTGGAAGTTCGACTGAATTAAATCCTACCACATATTTTGAGTTTGATAACCCTCTGTCTCCATTAAAATTTAACCCAGTTCCAACCTAGCTCTCCCATATGACTCGTTTTAATTTTGTATGATTAGTTTTCATCGTTTTTATACCAGTTTTTTTGTGAACCACTATGTTTAGTCAATTTTAGGTCCTGCTTACGTCATGATTTGAATGTATCTTTTTGATACATTGTAACCCTCATGCTAGTTTTTTTTTTTTTTTTTTTAATGTAGTTGCAGTAGCAGCATGTTTTTCAGAATTATGTGATGCAGACACTAAAACTACAGCTGGAGCGACAACAACCATTGCAACTCCAATAACCACTGAACCTACAACAACCTCTGTATCTACAATTACTACTGGAGCTGCAACATCCAATGGACCTACCACAACCACTGGAGCTACCACAACCACTGGAGCTACCACAACCACTGGAGCTACCACAACCACTGGAGCTACCACAACTACTGGAGCTACAACAACCATTGGAGTCACAACAACCACTAGAGCTATCACAACCACTGGAGCTACCACAACCACTGGAGCTACAACAACCACTGGAGGTACAACAGCCACTGGAGACACAGCAACCACTGGAGCTACAACAACCACTGGAGCCACGACAACCACTGGACCTACAACAACCACTGGAGACACAACAACCACTGGAGCTACAACAAACACTGGAGTTACAACAACCACTGAAGTTACAACTATCACTGGAGCTACAACAACTACTGCAGCTTCAACAACTACTGGAGCTACAGCAACCACTGGCGTTACAATAACCACTGGACCTACAACAACCTCTGGAGTTACAACCACTGGAGCTACCACAACCAATGAAGCTACTACAAACAGTGGAGCTACCATAACCACTGGAGCCACAACAACCACTGGAGCTACCACTGGAGCTACCACAACCACTGGAGCTACAACAACCACTGGAGTTACAACAACCACTGGAGTTACAACAACTACTAGAGCTTCAACAACCACTGGAGCTACAACAACCACTGGAGCTAAAACAGCTACTGGAGCTTCAACAACTACTTGTAAGATTGTACGCAATATTCATAGCCAAATCTGGAATTCGTTTCAATTTTTGGAAATCATATAAATAGAAAATGTTTTTAGCTTCTTTTTAGCTTCTTTTTTTAGAGGTCATTGTAACTTCGGTATATGCTTCAAAAATTGCCGCGGCGTTCAGGAAATGCTTATTAATCCTAATAATGTGAATTTTTATATTATTGCTGTAATGAAAGTGACAAAAACCATGCAATACTATTTCTTTTGAATGCGATTTAGATTACTGCAACTCAATAATTTTATTTATATACTCACATTGCCGTATCATGCATTGCTCGTTCCCACTATTTTTAAAGACTATTATAAATCTTATTACTCTTTGGAGCCTATAACTCACAAGCGTAGCTTTCTCCTTAGGCTCCTCAATATTTCACTTTTATTCTAGCCCAGTCTTTTTAATAAATACTGCATGCAAATGTATAGATATGAGGTACTCACCTTCTGTTATTTTCTCTGACAATATAATGTTTGTTTGTACCATTTATCTTGTTTGTACCATTATTTTATACTGTAAAAGAACTGTAAATGTGAAATATGAAACAATAAACTGAAACTGAAACTGAAACTTAAACTTTCCATTCATATTTTCCCCCTATGAACAGCTGGAGGAACAACTTCAGCTCCAGAAGCCCGATGGAAAGTCAAGGAGAAGGGAAAACTTTGTATGCTGATGGACTTTGATGGAACAATAACATACGTAGGTTCACCGTTTATCTTTTCTTATTCTACTAACAAATTTACTTACTTTATATACATGTAGACCTATCTATATAACAGATATGATATCTTACTATTTACTATTTACATTTACTATCCTTGTATTTCTCTCTTCCCTTGCTTTATTTTATGTTATCTTATATTCTTTTTATTATGTTCACCATACTATATACGTGTCGTTACAAGTTTTCAAATTACGGATTTATGATCATTGTATTATTATTCTGCCACCTTTTGGTAATCTATGTATATTTTTTTTTTCTGGTCAATATATGTACATGTTAAAAAATTACGTTTGTCATTATTTCGAGGGATCCACATTCTACAAGCTCTGCTTTTCAGTGGATCCCTCCATTTCCACAGGTTTAACTTTAAAAAAAATACTGTTATACTGGATGTCTGTATACTTTCTATTTTATAACTTTAAACCATGTAAAATGTATTTTGTTATTGAATATTGAATTGTTTATTTGATTTCTTGTTAAAATTACTGTTCTGTTGGAAATGAAAATAAAACTGAAACTGAAACTGATGATAAGGCATGAATATACTTGCAAATGAATCATATTTATTACATAGACTATATCCAAAGGGTGCAGAGAAACAATATTTATCTATTTACGTTATGATGTACATTTATTATGCATCTGAATGGCCTGAATGATCACACAAGTAATATACCAAATTTATATGTACCCCTACAACGGGACCCTAGCGACGACCTACTTTTCATTCATAAGTTTCCAGCTACATTATTGCACTAAACCTCTGCAAAGAAGGCATGACGTATACTAAGCATCCTAAGATTAATTAAAATGCCGGGTGGTTTGTTTTGTGTGTTTTTTTTTTTTTTTTTTTTTTTTTGGGGGGGGGGATCTCAGAATGCACACTGTAAAAAATAACTGTAAAACTACAAGTTTTTTTGCCCTTGAAATTACAAGTTATTGCCGTTATTTTAATTTTAAAGTCTTTTTCCTGTAAAACAACAGCAAGTTTGTTGGTTTACCCGAAATCAGCATAATTATATTTACAATCGCCCGACATGAATTTTATGTAATTGTACTGTAAATATATGCTGATTTCCTGTAAAAAAAAAAAAAAACTGTGGAAAAACGGGCATTCCCGGCATCCTGACTGCCAGGAACTTTCCCGTGAAAAAACGGCAATTTTTTTTACAGTGCATGGGAACATAAAATATTTATTCATATGGCCTTTTTTTTTTTGGTCGTATTATGCATCTTTTTCAATGCATTTTTTTTTTTGGGGGGGGGGAGGGGGTCTCATGACCTGTTAGAATCTGTTGCATCAGCCTCTTGTGGATTGTTACTATTTGTTTTTTTCCCCCAGTAGTCGAGTGGCCATTTGCATGCACTATATGCGTTGCCAGCACTGACAAGCCATAATGGAGTACCGAGGTGCGTCGTCCAGGTTGCTGGTTCCGAGCAGCTGCAGGGCCTACTCGTGGGGTTTCGCAGCGGGGTTGTTTGGGCGGGGGCGGATCGGGTTCTGTGTTTAGCGCAGGTTTGTTTGGGGCCTGCGGCCAGCTTGGCCGGTGTGCAGTCACGCCTCGGTACTCTATAGAGTACCGGAGTGTGACGTCTTACTGGCCGGGTATGTCGGGGGTGCTGGTTCCGCGCGGTCTTGTGCTAGACGCGGCGCCGGGGACTGGATTTGCCTTGCTAATGCCCTTAGCTTGAATGAAAGGGCCCTCTTGGGCGGGCTCTGTTGTTTTGGGGCCTGTGACCGGGGCAGCGGGCGGGTATGCTTTTGGCACTTCGGTGCTCTGTGCTTGTCGCCCTAGCAGCGACCGACTTATGCGGGTAACATCCTGGTTGTTGGGGTACAATGGCCTGTAACTGGTAGATGAAATGTATACTGTGCAAACATGGTTCGAGTTGACATATGCACATAAAGAATTGACATAACAGCTAGGAATCTCATGCCAGATGGAGAGCCAATAGACAAATTTATTCTGTCTTAATTTACTTGCTCTTATCCATGAATGTATCGGTCAATACGCATTTTACCTTTTCCATTTCAGAGGGGTCCAGCGAAACATAGTGAATATTTTGTGCAAAAACGTTAAGAAATGTATACACATGAACCGCTAATAGATTCAAGCAGAGGGGAGGGGTTGCGGCATGTATTTCCACAAGGTACCAATTTAAGATATACGCTGACATGAATATAACTTCAGCTTAGCTATTTATTGAAATCCTTAATCTAGGGGGGGGGGGGATATTTTAATTGGTATCATCTATCGACCCCCTAGCTCTAGTTGTAATGATTGTTTGGACGAATTTGAAACAATTTTATCCAAACCCCTTCTAACAAACAGACAATGTTTCATAATGGGAGATCTTAATATTGACCTACTTAATCTTAACGACAATCTGACCCCTAGCTATCTTGATCTCACTCCCTCACTCTCTCTTGCCTCACTAATAGCTAGACCTACAAAAATAACTGAACACTCAGCAACACTTATAGATCACATATTATCAAATATATATCAAATACATATCCTGAAGCTGGAATATTAAAGGGATTCGGTAACTTTGTGGAGGCTTGATTTAATAAATTGTTGAATTTTGATATCTGTCTTGTATAATGATGTTCAGAAGGATAAATAAATAACCAGGCATAGAAAGGTTTCAAATATATACTGCTCTTATTAAGATGTCTATGACTGAATACTCCCATTTACGAAAGCGTATGGCCATACGCTTTAGTCTAACACTGAGTCTATGGGGAAAAATGAGTCTGGCATTTCCGGTCACTTGCATATGTTTACTTTTGTGAAGCACATGATGATTTAGAAGTGCTTTTTCCCCCCTGGGCTTCATTTTTAGACCATATTACATACACTGATAGCATGTAAGGCCAGGCAGCTCAGATTTTATCAAGCCTCTACAAAGTTACCAAATCACGGATCACTTCTCTATTTTTGCTGGATTTCGGGATCCTACTAAATATACACAACTTCCATCTCCAAAACCACGTACCCTGACCCATGATAGTATTGCTCGTCGGACAGATTACGTTCTCTCGACTGGACCGATGTATTAGAAACAGAAAATTGTAATGAATCATTTGACAAATTTATGGAGACGCTAACACTTGTATAAAATGAAATCATTTCAGAAACTAATTATAAAAAAACAATTACCAAAAAAAAAAAAAAATCCTCGATCGCCATGGATTTACTAAAGCCCTGTGAAAATCTATAAATAAGAAAAATAAACTGTATAACAAATACAAGCGCGACAATACGAATAAAATATACAAAGTACTAAAATGTTTTAACTAGTGTTCTAAGAAGTGCTAAAAGGAATTATTATGCCTCCAAAATACTTTCAAGCAAAAACGATATGAAAGGTACCTGGAAATTTATAAACGGTGTCCTTAAGAAGAATGATCAAAAGAGGCTAATTAATACTGTCAAAGTTAATGGTAACTTAAATGATGACTCAAAAGTAATTGTAGAAACTGTTCTAATAATTACTTCGTAAATATTGGAAAAAAAGCTAGCCGAAAACATCCCAATATAAATCAACATTTTCTGGACTTTATCAACCAACCAAACCCTAATACATTATTTTAATTTTGTACCCAATTGACTCTTCTGAAATATTTGGAATTGCACAAAAACTTAAAAACCATAAGAGCCCTGTATTCGATTATAACTAATACTTTGCTAAAGCATATCTTGCTAGATATAATCGTTCCTCTGTTGCATATTTATAACATATCTTTATCCTCGGGTATAGTGCCAACCAAATGAAAATAGCATAAGTCGTCCCAATATTCAAAAAGGGTGATACCCATCAGATCACTATCTATCGTCCTATTTCATTACTAACAACTTTTTCTAAGATCCTGGAAAAGATCATGTATAAGAGAACAATTAGTTTTCACGATGAATATAACATACTGAGTAATGTTCAATTTGGTTTTCGAGAACAGCATAATACCAAGCATGCGCTTCTGACTTTTATTGACAAGGTTACCAACGCACTTGACCATTATTCCCACACTATTGGCATATTCCTGGACTTATCCAAGGCCTTTGACACAGTGGATCATGATATACTTTTACATAAATTGAATCCCTATGGAATTAGAGGAAATGCCTTGGAGTGGTTCAGGTATTACCTTACAAACAGGAAACAATTTGTAGTATTGATAACTGTAAATCCACCTTAGGAGACATAATATGCGGAGTACCACAAGGCTCCATATTAGGTCCGCTATTATTTATATTGTACATTAATGACGTTTATCTTTCATCCAGACTATTATCCTTTATACTCTTTTCTGATGACTGAAACATATTTTTTACCAATCAAGATCCACACCAGCTCACAGAAATCGTCAGTATTGAGCTAAAAAACGTAGCAATTTGGATAACAGCAAATAAACTTTCCCTTAACCTTGATAAAAACCCATTTCATGATATTTAGTGAAAGTATTACTGCACTTCCTGAACCTATAACTTTCAACGACCATGCACTTACCCAGCTAAACAATACCAAATTTCTTGGTATCACAATTGATAACGATCTTTCCTGGAAATCTCCTGTTATTCAATTATGTATCACGTATCATCGGTGTCATTAACAAAATTAAACATTTTCCCCCAAAGCTCACCCTGCATGTATTATACTGCACTCTTGTCTTATCCCTTTTGAATTATGGTATACTCGCATGGGGCTACTCTATTAAACAAAACCTCAATAAAGTTGTATTACTACAAAAAAGGCTAATGAGAATCATTAGCAATAAAAGCTATCGTTTTCACACTAACATTCAATTTTATGATAACAAGGTCCTAAAAATTGATTGAATTATATTTGTACAATCTCGGTTGTTGGCTCAGTCAGTAGAGCGTCCGCCTCACAACCGGGAGGTCGTGGGTTCGAACCCCGGCCGCGTCATACCAAAAGACGTTAAAAGATGGGAGTTGCTGCCATACCTTGTTTGGCGTTCAACAATAAGGGATAGAGCAACGTCGATCTGGCGCTGCTCAGTGGCTGCCGGGCTCACGATCAATTGGGCAAAAAGAATTTCCGTTTCGGTTTAACTTAATAAAATTTGGAGTGGACTTTAAAAGATTTTTAATTTTTAATTTAATTTTAATTTTTATGTACTAGTGGGAAAGTAATCAGTTCCCAGAATATTTATTGCAAATATTAAAAAAAAAAAACAATGAAGTACACAAATACCCCACGAGAAAATCAAATATGTTACATCTACCAATGACCAGAACAGTTACTGCACAAAAGACTTTTTATACCGGACCACAGCTCTGGAACTCCTTAAATAATACCATTAAATCAGCTCCCACCATTTTTTCACTTAAATGTAGACTTTAAAAATTCATGCTGAATAGATATAACTGTTAAATGGCAAAAACAATAGGGACAATATCATTTCGAACCAAAAATTGAGCTACAATGAAAAAAAAAATCATTGCAAAAGGCATTAAAATGTGTAACGTCACAATCCTTCATCTTCCATCTCCCTCTGTTTCTCTGTTTCTCTCTCTCTCTCTTTCTTCTCTCCTACTGAAGTCATCAATTATTGTTATTATTTCCAATATAATGATTTGTACACATACCAATGTCACAACTATTTTGTTTTGTGGTGCAAGGGGGGGGGGGATGGGATAGTGTAAAGTATATATATTTAGTAATTATTTCCATATGCTCAGAGTATTTGTAAGTATTTTTTTTCTCACAAAGGGGTCTATAAAGTACAAGCTGTGCTTTTTTAATAGACTCCTCCACTTTTGTTTCTTTTAATACCGAAATTATGATAGTATAATTGTTTATCATATGTAATTACTGTACTTAATTTTTTAATGTTTCCATTTATGTAAACATTTATTATCGTAATTTTGTTTAATATTATGCTATACCAATAATGTAAAACACTGAAAGACATCACATGGAAAATAAAAGAAACCTTGAAACCTTGAAACCTTGAAAATGCGGAAATACAGTATTCATCTATGTTCAAATCTAAACGATATATTACGACGAGAGTGTATTTTCCATGCTTGGAATGTATTTCAGTGGTTTCCGGGAGAAATTATCACTATTCAATCACTAACCGGAAGAGACCTTTTTTTAAATCTATGAATTCAAATAACTATATTCCATCGATGTCAATGAGGGGGGGGGGGATGTTGATATTTTGATTACTTTTAATCTATATTTGAATATTTTTGCCCTTCTGTTTATCAATCAAAACTAATTTCAGAATAAGAATAGTATTCATGAATATTGAAATTATAGTCCAGTGATATATATTTCATGATTTATATATTTTTATATTTATATATACAGGGAAGAAGATATTTCTATTTACTTTTTTTTTTTATCATATCTCATTTATACGAAGAGAGAATGTGGTCTCTTTTAGTATACTTGGGCCCTGTTTCATGAAACTTGTTATCAATAACAAGTTGCAATAACTGTTATAAGCTACTGAAGCTTTTGCATCTGATTGGCTGAGAGCAAATTTGTCATAGAAATGTGGCAGTTGTTACTGATAACAAGTTTTATTAAACGGGGCCTTGGAGATAATCAATATTCACGTATTCTTCGATTACGTCCAAAAGATAAAAATGCTGTACAGCATTGGCATTTATATAGCGCTTTTATGGAATTGTATCACAGCACTTCACAAACATTTTACATAAATGTACTAACTTGAAAAGTAACTAAAGAAAAGATAAAAACTTCAAGAACATGCAACGATCAATTCAACGGTTGAAAAGAAGGTCTTCAGCAACTTCTGGAATACAGGAAGAGATGGTGAAGACCGTATAACCTGGGGAGATCGGAGAAACAATGGTCATTTATGCTTGAAATATATTCTACTGACGTTGCATTCCAAAAACGGATTTGTAATGCCGAGGGAGAATTGATATGTTCTGATTATAATGCAATGATGGGGGGGGGGGGGGGGGGGGGGGGAGTGTATAGTTTAAAATGCATTTCAATAAATCACTGATAATATGTGGGCGGAATTTTCGATATTCTGATTATATTTCCAATGATGTACGGAAAGAGAATATGTTTGCATTACGCAATAATGCATATACATGTACATAATGTTTATCTTGGATCACACTGCATTATAATTCAGTGATGGATATATACGGGGAAAGAATATTTATGTTACTTTGGATTGGCGGTGGATTTAGGGGGCTGGGGCACACCCTGCCCGGCCCCACTTTTTTTTTTTTTACCCAAGTGACATACTTGAAGTACAAATCTCCAAGTTTGTGCCCCCCCCCCCCTCTTTGAAACCCAAGTGACATACCTTAAGTACACAACTCCCGGTTTGTTCCCCTTTTTTCATGTGATGAACTTGTTTTGCTTTGTTTTTTTCTTTTCTTTATTTTTAAAATCAAATTTTCATTTTTCCCCCATTTTTTTAGTTGCCTGTTAGAAAATTTAGGAAACTGCTGAGGCACCTATAAAAAAATGATGACTTTTTTTGTCGTTGCTTGTCAGAAGATTTTCTGAATATTGTGCCCCCTCTTTTACATAATCCTGGAGCCGCGCCTGGTTTGGATTAATATTCCAGTTATGTTTGCATTGTTATCCACTTATGTCTACACTCTATTTTTATTGGATTAGTTTAGATGTTTATCTATATACCAGTTGACTTATTAATGATGATGTTAAGGAGAGAGAATATAAGTGTATATGTTTCAGAATTAATCAACTACATGTATTTCGAGACATACAATGAAAGTCTTAGGATTGGATTCAAATGATGAATACCCGAGGAGAAGTCGAGGAGAGTTATTTATATTTCAAAATTTGAATATAATTCAGTCTCTGTCTCATCAAAGTGGCGACCGGTCACCGATCGGCGAGAATCGACAAAGTAATAGCTACAGCAATCGACAACCACTGACGAATAAAATAAAACAAAACAAAAAAATGTGAGAATTTTTGTTCCGGCGATTTGTCGCCGATCGGTTGCTGAAAGGACACCCGGGGGTGTTTCATAAAGCTGTTCGTAAAGTTACGCATGACTTTACGAACGACTTGAAAATGAAGTGCCAGATAGGATGCCAAAAATTTTCCTGATGTTTTGACAAAGTGTGACTGTGTTTCCAATAACCTCAATTAAATTATGGCAAAAACTATACTTTGCACTAAAAATGTTTGTTATAATAAGAATGTTAAACTACATTTGCACGGTTCAACTCTAGTTGATGCAGTTGAAAATGACTGAGCATCCCATTTGGCTTGTCATATTTAAGTCATTCGTAAAGTCATCCGTAACTTTACGAACAGCTTTATGAAACACTCCCTAGGCCTGTATACGGTAGTTTTGCCCAGTTTGGTCGGCAAAAGGCTTTCGATGCAAAGTCGAAAGCCTTCAGCCGAAAACCTTTCTACGACCACTGAAAATCAACTGGTTGTCGCCGCTTTTGTGTGACTGATCGAGGGTTAACAAAACCGTTTGTCAGATTATTGTGTTCATTATTTTTTTATTTATCTATTTTTTTTTTTAGTACTAAATATTCAGTGTGAGTTTTGGCTTATTCTTAGGGAATATATTCAATCTGTCATTACCAGATTACCAAAAACAAACCATATACACTTTCAGGACCATGTTGTTATCACGACCATGTCAAAATGTAAAATAGTACTTTCAGTTGGACAACATTTTAATTGCAGGTCACTGAGAATATGGTTGAAGAGATACCGTCGAGTGCTACAACATCACATTCCAACTGCAGCTCATCTTCTTATTCAGCATTTGTATTAGATTTTGATTTATTTAAAGTAGTTCTGAACTTCACCGCTACAGGGAGCTCCTTCCATCTTGCCACAGTGTCTGTGCATATTGACAGAAAGAGTGGTAAGTTCATTTCACTCCAACTGCATGCCGGACAGGCGTACGAAGCAGGGGCGTCGATACTGGGGGGGGGGGGCAGGGGAAAGCCCCCCCCCCCCTGGGCGCAAACATATCTTTTTGCCCCCCCCCCCCGCAATAATTCCGAGGTGTAAAATAGAATAAGGAAAAAATTATGCAAAACTCGGGAAATGAAACCTTCCGAACAATGAAATACAAAAGATATTACACGATCAGACTTCAATTTCGCCGCGCGATACGCGCGCAAATTCTCTAATTTCTCTGCTTCATGTAATCGTGGAGAAGCTGGTAATTAAGAAGCGGTAAAAAAATCATGAAGGGTACTATATACCTTCATTTTAAATTGAGTGCGAAATGAACATCGTTAAGTTGGGCTGTCTTGCCCCCCCCCCCCCATAAAAAAACAAAACAAAAACAAAACGGATCGACGCCCCTGGTACGAAGTGATGTAATGATAGCTGATTGAAAAATATCCATACATAAAGTTTATCTGTTGTTTATCTACGAAAGACAAATAGTCAGGAGGCTTTGCGATATATTTGTGCATTTTTTGATTTTAAAAAACAACTACAAACAAACAAATTTTGCACACATGTAGATGGAAAAATGTAAGCAACATTGGATATTTGGCCACATCAAATTCGGTTCCCGATGCCCATAGTGCTCATTTTTCAACATGGACTCCCCTCCCCGTTTTTTTTTTTGTTGTTGTTGTTTTTTTTTTTTAAAGATTAAACATGATATTATGAGAGTCAAATTTAGGTTGAATGTAATACGTTATATTCATATCTAAAATTTCCAGGGTTACGAACACCCATAATAAGAGGTTTAGGTGCGCAGTTGCGATATAAGCGCCCAAGTCAAAAATAGTCATTATACCATGTACACGATATGTCACATTACTTTTTGGTGTGATAAGGTTGAAAGAATGCATATCAACATTTCTGGGCCCAAAAACTAAAACAAAATAGTTAGGTGCCCTGTTTTTAAAAAAAAGTATGATTAGTTCAGGTCAATGAAGAATATTGAGTTGAAAGTTTTTCATGAATTATGACAATTTGTGTAAAGAACAGGGATCAGAACTGATACACAAGGGCAGATCCTGGATTGTCCGAATTGAATTATAACTCTTGGATTCTTTCCCTCGAATGTTATTATCATAATATCTATTGTCTTCCTTTTTAAAACCAGAAAGGAGGTTTTTGGTCATGTCTTTAATTAATATAGGGATCCCACAATGGAATGAAATACATAATTAGTAGGGATGGAGAGGGTAATCAAAAGAAAGGGAGAGGGAAGAGGGGAAGAGAGAGAAACAAACTACAAGAAAAGAAAGAGAAAGAAAAAAAAGAAGAATACTCCTGGAAAGATATACATGTATACCTTGGGCAATTCATGACGCGAAATAAAGCAATTATAGGCTTAAACATTTCTGAGGAACTCTTCCCTTTTTTCAGAGTCGGTTTCCTCTTCATTGACTAAAAACTTCTTCGATGTGCCTCTTGGTGACTACTACACCTGCAGTCACTTCAGCTATGATATCGGCTACTTCAAGGTCAACTTGACAAAGCCTGTGTTCCAGCCTTTCGTCCAGAAAACCGATGGAGGGGACAGCTTGGGCCAAGGTTAGAAAGCAATTCTTTTTAAAGTTCAGTTTAGTTTATTTTAATGTTTTATTGTCCATAATTTCTATGGAAATTCTTCTTGTTTACATGAAAACACATCGTCAAAAGGTTTGCACATGAATAATCAAAACAAAAAGATATCACAGTTAGGCCTAAATACAATAATGAATAAAAGTAGCTGGCCTTAAATCATGGGCCCTACCAAAATCATGGTGACTCGCGCCGCCCTCACTTGAACGATGCATACTCATCTAAGTACGATCGTACTTACGATCACTGCAAGCAGTATGTTTGTTTGTTTGTTTGTTTGTTTGTTTGCTTTGCTTTTATTTCTGCGTTCTAATAACAAATACTATAAAATAAATTTTTACATAGGTAAAGCATACAAACAAGAATAAGGAGTATAATAGACCTATGTAAATATTTTTTTCTCCAATAAACTAGAGAGGTAATTAGAACGCAGGTTTGCTGCTGATTGTGTGTGCGTGTGTGGGCGTGTGTGTGTGGGTGTGTGTGTGTGTTTTGCCTGTGTGTGGTGTATGTAATTTGCTCTTTAGAGACCTCTATAAACTAGATATGATTATTAACGTCTGGGGACCGACCTTAAACTTCACCATCGGAAAGACGCGACTAAGTTTAAATAACTGACATTTCACTCATTGTAAAGCAATTATTTCAAAGTGAAATGTAACCAAATTGCTCTTAAAAACTTCATGAACTAGGAATATTTTCGAAAAATTTTCTCGCTCGGTCGCAATGCGACCCCTCAGAACAACACTGTTTTAATACGGGGACGTTTTGAAGCCACCCGTTAAAAGCAAAGATAATTGTGGCGCGGCATGTCAAGCCAAAAACTGAAACGGGACGGGAGAGCAACAGGACGGGGGAGAGTTAACCGACTGTGACGGTCCTCGCACTCTCCCCGTCTTGTTTTCCAATAAGTTACGTACAAGTGTTCGGCTTCCCGTCCCCACTTTAGACCGGACGCTATTTCGCCCGAGAACCGTCCTGAAATATCGCTATTAGAATATGAACCCGACTCTTATGAATTAGAAATGAAATCAGAAATATCTCCAAAAATACAAATCAGTAGTTCATGCATGAATCATAAAGAATTAAATCGTAGTTCAAACACTTGATAAAGACGAAATGAGGTCAAATTTTTTGCTCGCTCGCGAATAGCCATGACTTGCTAATAATAATAATAATAATAATAATAATAATAATCATGACAATGATAATAGTTTTTTATAAAGCGCTTTAAAAGAAACAACTGACCAGGGAGGTGGAAGAGACTGACCAAAGCACTTATTATTATTACTATTATTATTATCATTATTATTATTATTATTATTATTATTATTATTATCATTATTATTATTATTATTATTATTATTATTATTATTATTATTATTATTATTATTATTATTATTATTATTATTATTATTATTATTATTATTATTATTATTATTATTATTATTATTATTATTATTATTATTATTATTATTATTATTATTATTATTACCCCCGTCAATGGATTCTAATACTATTCCGCACACTACAGTGCACAAACTCCAGTCCCTGGGGAGCATTCCAGCTATAGTCACCTTTTTACGAGCGCGCATTATGCTAATCCAATCACACTGACCTTCGCATCCTATCGGATACCCATTTAGCACCTGGGTGGAGAGTGGCAAATGTAGATTAATGTCTTGCCAATGGACACTAGTGGCTTTCCCAGGTTCGAACCTTCGCATCTCCAGTCAAGTGTTGAAACCTCTCAACTACTCTTGTAATGAAACTACAATGGGTGAAAACAAAATTGCATAAAATCAATATCATAAATTGTAAAGTGTGAAGAGATAGATTAAAGGAAAATCTGACGTCCTCCCTCCCCCCCCCCCCACCGATGCAAATTAGGGCCTGAAAAAAAAAAACTTTTTCTGAATCACCATTGGCTCAGATGTTTTGCCTCCCCCCCCCCCCCCCCCCCCACGCAAGGTCCAGATACGCCACTGGATTGTATAGGCTAACATTCAGCCGTTCGCGGTGATAGTGCAGATCCAGCATGCAACGTTCAGTGAGGGCACCATGAGCACCTTCCAAAGGCTACGAAGCAGATTGCGTAATGGCTCGTTCAGATATGAGGAGGTATACCGCGGCGTTTTTGTCTGTTTGTGTTTTATCTAACGTGTAAATGAATAGCAACTGCACACAACAAAGGTCCCTACGCGTATTCAGATAGGTGTTATAACCATAGGTCTGCATCTTATAACACATGGGTGTTACAAGATGCAGAAAATGTGAAGCGTATTATACTTCCGTCGTTATACAAAATAAATTCAACAACAACAACAACAACAAAAGAACGCGGTTTTCCGCGTCGTATCTGACATGTCTGAACGAGGCTGTTTTGGACCAAATTAAGGATATTTTTATGCCTTTGATCAGTTGCCTAGGTCTTTGGTCTTTGGCATGGGTCAGAAAGTCTAGTGATATAATCAGTGTATCTTGTTTATCACCCATGTTACGAAAAATTAGATATTTTGATTTGATTATGATGATGGACATCAAATACATCAAAGTATGATGTCAAGCAAACTATGAGAAGAAATATATGGTGGGATACAACGGGGAAGCCCTCATTACATGGACATTGGGGGGGGGGGGGATTGGGGAGGGTTGTAGGGGTTGCATGCAGTTTCCATCCAATGTTGGATACGCTAATGCACGTATGATTCAATTTATATTTTTTATATATTTTAAGCAGGGCCGTGGATCCGTTTTTCGGATGGGGGGAGGGGGGCAAGACAGCCTAACGCAGCGTTTTTCAACCGGGGTGCCGCCAGAGAAATATAGTTTTATGAAAAATATATTTTTGAATAACTTTTTAACTAAGAAATAAAATTATGTCAGCTATGTGAGGAAACTATTAGAAGGTTAATTATTCATCAAATAGCAATTAAAACCTTACAAATTATACTCATCTTCTCAAAAAATTTCTGCTCAGCCGCCATGCGACCTCACAAAATGGTAATTTGGTTATTTTGTATAGGTGTCTGTATGAAGCCAAACTTTGAAATTAAAGAGAAAGGGAAACTGGGTTTACGTACCGTATCTCCTCATATGTAAAGCCTAGGTAGAGAAAACTTGAAAGCTGTTCGTAATTTATGATGAAATTGAGATCAGTCTGAAAAATCCCCAAACGTGCATACAAACCAATTAAAGGCCGGATTCGGTAACTTTGTGGAGGCTTGATTTAATAAATTGTTGAATTTTGATATCTGTCTTGTATAATGATGTTCAGAAGGATAAATAAATAGCCAGGCATAGAAAGGTTTTCAAATATATAATGCTATTATCAAGATATCTATGATTGAATACTCCATTTACGAAAGCATATGGCCATACGCTTTAGTCTAACACTGAGTCTATGGGGAAAAATGAGTCTGGCATTTCCAGTCACTTGCATATGTTTATTTTTGTGAAGCAGATGATGATTTTGAAGTGCTTTTTTCCCCCTGTGCTTCATTTTTACACCATATTACATACACTGATAGCATGTAAGACCAGGCAGCTCAGAATTTATCAAGCCTCTGCAAAGTTACCAAATCACTTTAAATAACTCAATGCATCTGCCCTAAAACTGAAATTCAAAAGAAAATTTGGAAGAAAAATTTCCCTCGTTCGCAAATAAGTATAAAATCATGATTTTGAATCCCGCTGTTTGCAAATAATATTTATCCAAATTAATTATTTCAGCATAAATTAAGAAGAGATGGAAAAGAAATGTCCGTTACCCTACACCCCTGCAGTCCTTACAAATAAGGGCCAGGAAAGTGATTTTCTTGCTGAAACACA
The DNA here is from genome assembly GCA_025618425.1 of Heliocidaris tuberculata. Lineage (NCBI taxonomy): Eukaryota > Metazoa > Echinodermata > Echinoidea > Camarodonta > Echinometridae > Heliocidaris > Heliocidaris tuberculata. Next base: position 10,949,215 of record CM046850.1, read on the forward strand.
CGAATCACCATCAGCTCAGATGTTTTCCCCGTCCCCCGATGCCAAGTTCCAGATAGGCCACTGGATGAGGATGACGCGAAAATTTCACTTTCTTAAAAGGGTGCCTGGACTTTAAAAAGGGTTGGAAAAAACGCTGGCCTAATGTAACGATGTTCATTTCGCACTCAATTCAATCATCGTAGCATTGATAAAGATGATGATGATGATGATGCTAGTTATGATGAAGGTGATGATAATAATGATGATGCTGATGATGGTGATGATGATGATGATAAACGATAATAATCATGATGATAATAATAAGAAGAATGATGATAATAATGATGAAAATGATAATAATAACAATATCAATAATAACAATAAAGTAGTCATTATTATTATTAATATCATTATTATTGTTGCTGTTGTTCTTATGCGAGCGTAGCGAGCAAGCACTTCGGGAATATATGTTTCAATTCTCAGAGATAATATTGCTATGATGATTACAGTTACATGATTACATATTTAGTGAAAATTACAAATAATTTATATCACAACACAAATTTGAATTTGAATCATTTTATTCAACATTTTCTATTTTTATTAGGAGTGCATTCATGCGATAAAAATTGTTTGATTTGATGTATAGCTATACCATTTAATTCTCATAACCTACTGTTTCAATGTAGTCTCTGTGGCACTTTGATGATTGGATTCCTGATTCATTGTTCTACAACAAAATTGCCTTTTGGATTTAGGCATATTCTCTTTACCGCCTTGGTAATTGAAACAGACCAAACAAACTAACCATAAAATTATCATAAGCAGAATAACCATAAAGATCAGATTATTTTGAATTATTTGAACTGAATTTCTGTACAAATCATAACATAAATTTGTTTCCAGTATTGGAAATGCTAAATACGGCGGGGGAGAAACAATGTATATCACAATACTCTTTCTATTTTTTTTTTTTCTGTTGGTAGAAAGATATAATGATATCGCTCCAGCACTTCTGGGCTCTACATGAATACAGTAATACAACATAAAATGTCGGACATACAGTGCCATGTTTTTCAATGGCGTCATTTCAAACGAAGGCATAGGCCTATAGTACCTTTCATGAGCAGGGAAAAATAGAGAATTTGTGCGCGTAGCGCTCGGCGAAATTGATGTCTGGTCGTGTAATACCTTTTGTATTTCATTGTTTGGAAGGTTTCATTTCCCTAGTTTTGCATAATTTTTCCATGTTCTATTTTACACCTCCGGATTTATGGGGGGGGGGGGGGGCAAAACGATATGTTTGCCCCTCCAATATTTTCTGGGTGGCAACTGCCCCCCTGCCCCCTCCCCCTTAGGATCGACGCCCCTGATTTCAAGTGATATCATTATTCAAAATAATGAGCTATTACATTGTTATCCATTTTCTCTTTTAACTTACCAGCCTACGTTTGTCGACATGGAATTACCATCATCATCGTCGGCGTGGTCATCTCAGTCGTCGTGATAATAGCCGTCATCGGAGTGACGTACTGCGTCGTGAAACGTCTAAGAAAGAACTCCGGTTATGAAAGGGTTTAAAGCTCTGATTGACTTATTCTATTGAGTACTAACTCAGATAAACCAGACGCGAGCACTAAAGTCATGTTAACCCTTTCAGGACAGGAATTATTCAAGGGCTAAATTCATCACATTTCGTTCTTCAAATTGGCAACAATAATATTTTTCTTTTAGTGCTGCATGGTTCTAATATGGTGTAATGTCTTTGAAAACAATAAACATGGTTAAAATTTTTGTCGAAAAGGTGAAAAAATTGCCAATTTTGCTGAAAATCAGTGATTTTGAAGCTCTCAATGTGTTGCCAATTTAAGGATTTCAAAGCTTATTCTCGTTTTTAAAATTCCTGGCATCAAACGCAATATGGTCATGCAATAAAAATGGACATAGTGAGTGCAAAAGTTTTTGCTCTTTCTACTCATGCATCTGGTATATTTTTTAGAGTTCTGAATCAAAAGTTATTGAGCCAAACCACAAAATGTGGTCAATTGTCTCGAAAGGGTTAAACAAAGGAAAACTAATGTCCAGCTCACACGAGGCGTCATTTCCATCGTGTCTCTGTCTGCGTTAATGGAGCTTATGAAGAAAATTTAGTGCATTCAACACAATAATTGGACTTTTCATTTTGCGTTCACTATTTTGTACAATATTACGCTCACATGGCACTTCAAAAACCAAGCTAAACGATGATGCAATCCTACGTCAGCGAAATGACCTCATGTATGCAACGGGCCTTAGACCTCGGTCTAACTTCCTTTGTTAAACTCGACTTTACACCCAGCCTATTTTGTCTTAGAAGAATATGGACCCATTAGTTTCGGAAAATACCTGTTTTAGATAATAATAATTTTAAAATGTGTACGATTTATTTTATTATTCATAAAGTTTTCTGATATTTTTCGTCTGCTGTAGATCCTCATGTTTGATTATACTATTACCTCGTTGTACAGGAGATTGGTCATGACAGTCTTGAGTTCTGGTGGTGACCAAGAATCAAATTCTCGCAGACAGAATCCTAAGCAATTCATTTTAGTTTTTAGGGATGGAAAATGTATTATAAATGCCAACTCAATGAATAAAAAATATAGAGTTGGTTGGTTCGTTCTCTTGGTTGCAGACTTGTGTCAAGATAAGTCGTATGGGAATGCTTGTTGGAAGTTTTCTCTCTTTCCCTCCCCCTTTTCTAGTTCTTATGACCATTATTTTAAAATTTTCGAATTTAAAAGTTTTCAGAATGCCATGAAAGTAAAATTGTAGTTTCATTATTTTCTTTTGAAATTATGCCATTTCTTTTAACTTAAGCCTTCAAAGCCGTATTGTGCGAAGTAAGTATCTAATAGGCCCAGTCACACATACGCGACGCGCGGGCCGCGCATTGAAAATCACTTTAAAAATTGAAAATAACTTCAGTTCGTCGTTGTGCGCCCAACTTTTTGTCAGGATTTGGGAAAAGCTAGCGAGTTAACAACGAATGGACGGCGTGTTGCTAGCGCGCTGCGCGTATACAGGGCGCGTACAGAGCGCATTCAGAGCGCATACAGGGCGCGCATGTTAAAAAAAATCCAAGGAATGCACAGCGTGTTGCTAGCGCACGAAACGAATGGTCCGGTCATGCAGCGCGCATTCAACGCAGTGAACGCACAGTCAGCGAACGGCAGCTGTCACGTGACTGTGCAGCTCGTCTTGCATGCCGTCACATGTAGTGCAGCGACGAGTGTACATACATACATACATCGAATGCACAGCGTGTGGTCCGCGTGTGTCTGGCGTTGGTCCAGCGCGCTCTGCGCGTGTCTGGCGTCTTTCTAGCGAGTACATTCATGCGTCGAGCACCGCGCACATTTTTGTCCATGCACAAAAATCCCGACGCACAGAGCGAATGACAACGAATGCATAGCGTTCGTCCAGCGCGCTCGACGAATGAGTAACGAATGCTGACGCGCACCCAGCGAAACTAGACAATGCACTGGCCAAAATTGCTAATTTTTCAGTGCGCGGGCCTTGCGTCGTGTATGTGTGACTGGTACTTTAAGCAAAATGATGAATAGTGGCAATATGTTAAGTGTAGACCTAACGATCAAAGACAGAATGGGAATGCCAGAAGACGATTTGAAAAAAAATATATATAGCTGTATCGGCTTTTTAGTGAGTACTACATTGAACTATAAAGAATTTAAGCTAAACATAGTCTACCGATTTTCATTGGATTTACTTATGTCTTTTTCATGTTAGGTATCAATCTTGACTATATATATATGACTTTTGTGATTGGTCCCCTTTAAGTTCTTGATATTGCTGGCTGTGGTAATTTCATTATAGGTGTAGACGGCACTTTGTAGCACCATTTCTTTCATGTCTTTAAGCATTGAAATTGATTTTTATTTCAACAAGTTAAAATACAAAATTAAATGAGAACAACACTGGTAGCTCCTTTTGAAGAAAGAGTGTTCCCTAATCCTTCTAAAACTTTTTTTTCTTCTTCTTTCTGTCTATTTCCGCTTTCTATGCCACCCTTTCTTCTCCCTATTTATCCCTGGGAATCTATCACTGCTTCGTAATATTTATCTCACTCGCTGTTTCTCCTGAAGTTGTTGTTGTTGTTTTTTTTTTAATGTAATATATTTAATCAGGATAACAAGAATCAGATATAGGTGCAAAGTCTGTTTTACATCTTGGTCCTAAACAGAAAAAAAGTTAATACATAAAAATATAAATGATGAGAATCATTCATGCTAACAATCAAATATAGCACATAACAAAAAGAGAAACAGTTTAATAATTCAAGTTAAAAAGCGGAAATGGATGAAGTCACTTAAAAAGCACAAATATATCATAAATAGAATGAACCTGGAGAAAAGATATAAGAGAAAATTGGTAGAAAGGAGAAAAAGAAATAGAGAAAGAGAGAGAAAAGGAGAGATTAAGGGCAGACTAAAATAGAAGGGAAATGTGAGCTGGATGGACCGTGTTAAGTACAGTACAAGAACAGGCATTGTGTCATGGTTTAAAATGTCTTTCTTTATGCATGCGTTTAAATGTATCCATAGATTTAGCATTCTGAAAAGCATAAGGTAAATTACTAGTATTCCAAATTTTAATACCAGCCTATCTAAAACTTCTGCTTAATATATTCGAGAATAGGCTTAGGTAGAACCACATTCAAAGTATTGGCAAGCCTAGTATTAAAACCATGTTTATCAAAAACCATTTCCATTTCATTGCACTTTCGTACTGGGGCATTTCCATGAATACAGTTATTCATAATACATGCTAAAAAGTAATCACGTCTGTTATCAACGGATTGCCATTTCAATGATTTGATTATATTCAGGCTATTTACATGATAGTGAAAATTCCCTACAACAATTCGTGCAGTTCTTTCTGTAGTCTTAAAAGAATGTTTCTGTTTTGTAAAGAACAATTCACCCCTATGGAGCAAGAATAATCAAAGATTGGCTGTATGGTACATTTGTATATTTCATTCAAAATAGTAGAGCTATAAACTTACTGAGCTTTCTCAAAGTAAAAATCTTAACAATTTGCTAAGAGATGATAATAATAATAATAATAATAATAATAATAATAATAATAATAATAATAATGATAATAATAATAATAATTAATAATAATAATAATAACAATAATAATAATAATAATAATAATAATAATAATAATAATAATAATATTGCGCACGTATCCATCCCAGAGGGTGCTCAAGGCGCCTACAAATACTACTATTACCCTGGCTTTAGATAATAATCTATCATCAGTTTCGATTCCTAGATATCTAATAATTTTTACTTGTTTAATTACTTCATTACTGATATGTACCGTTAGACTAAGTTCATTACAACCTCGTGTGTTACCACTTAAAAGCATAACATTACTCTTGTTAGTATTAATTCGTAATAAATTATTATAATACCATTCATTCAACAAAACTTGGAGGCGGTCTATAGTTGGATGGGAAGCATGTGTATTCCCCGGCATCTCTCAGACCTTGATCAGAACGTGAGAAACGTGAGGGACCCCGTCAGAACGTAACAGGTCGGGAAGGAACGTACTAACATCCGAATTGTAATGCGCCTTAGAGCCTCCGGGAATCAGCAGCCCCTTCCCCTACGGCCCGTCACGGGTACCGTGACAGACCGTGAGAAAACTTAGCAAGACCTAACAAAACTTGAATAGGGAGAAAAAATGGCCAAAACCCCACGGCGCACTACGTTTCGAGCAAACGGGGTTGCCGTGGCCGCCGGGAACATGTAAACGTAGCATTAGTTTGCTCCGCTCACTTCGTGAGAGGGACCATTTTCAAATGTTAATGAGAGAATCACTGAACCGGTTGAATGAGCACCGCTGGGACTGAAGCTTGCATCTATATTACCACCTCCCATGCGAAAATGAGTGAAAACATCCCTCAAAATATGTTTCAACCAGTGAATGCCCCGGAGAATGTCGTAGACAAAATTAAAGCAGATTTATGAAAATGTATGAATCAAGCCCTTTCATTAAAGCTAACTTATGTCAGATAACTGGATAAATATGATTAGAAGTAACTTTAATTCTGGAAATAAAAAATGTTTTCAAACTTTATGAATAATTATGAATTATTTGTGTTTCAATTCTAATCGGCAAATAATATCTTTATTTCTGCAGTTTCTTTGAACTAAAATGACTTAATAATGTTGTAACGCAATATGTATTTCAGATAATTCCCCCATTTTAAGCCGAGGTATAGGAAAGATATCCACGTAGGAAAACAAGGTCATCTTCATCTCTGATGAGGGGGTGGCTCATCATCATCTCAGATGGGGATGGCTCCAAGGCCCGTGGAGAGCGGGGGGGGGGGGGTATTACTTTTACCCCGAGTGATATACGTGTCGACAAACATGACAAAGCCCCTATTTGGGTGGGGTCCACTTGACGGAGCCCCCTGAGGCTCCCGAGATTTAGCCATTTTGAACGTTCAAAAATCTCTGTTTTATACATTAAATTTACCAATGTGATCATAGATGTTCTGATGATTTTATCAACTTATAGAAAATTCCGTCGATCTCTGAATGAAAACATTCGACTGATCACTGATATTCCAGTAAACATTTTCTTTTTATTACTGATTTTGGGGCCGTGGGTACAAAATCTATGATCAAGATATCAGAAATAATGTTAGGCAAATTGGCTAATTGGTTTAACTTTAAGTAGAGTACGGTGTAACTCTCGTCCAATTGTGGGTTGAATCATTGACTGATTCGGGGTCAGGAGTTCATAAACTTTTGTTTTTCATTACATTATTCTGTTTAAATCATCTTGGATAGTACAGGGGAGCATTTCTGAAAGTGAGGGTGGGGAGGGGTGACGCTCCATGTCCGAATAAGATTATAGTATTATGTCAGAATTCTTTTTCAATAAATTTGAATTTTAATTTGGGAGGCTGAACTAGGGGGAGGGGGTTCCTGTGGTTCCAGGGTGCTGAGGAAAATGTCACTGGTTCTTGGATGATGACCATCATCTCTTCGCATCATTTTCTTTAGGCATCCTGGCTTAGCAGTCCTTTCTCCCCAGGTGCATTCATTATGTAATCATTATGTTTCAACCACTGAACCCTTTGCCAAATATCTAACTTGTAACTGGGATTAATTTTAACACTTTTGCAGCATGCCTATCACATCGATTTAGGAAGAATTTCTGGGGCTGGGTCAAAATAAGTTGTTCGCTACTTATGGCAAATTTGATTTGATTTGATTTGATTTGATATATATCGGTTCAATGATGTAATAATTCTGTATATATCAAACTAACAATACCACTAATATAAGTATTGAGAATTGAGTATTATACAATGAAACGGAGGGGCATGCTAAGAAAGCAAAGTGTGATAGGATTTTTCTTTTTAGACCTCGTGATGTCATGGTTTATTCTTGCAGCACCATGTGAACCATTAGGAATGGGAAGCTTCCCCGCCATTACCATTATCAACACTCATGATATATTTTCATACATCAGACGGGTCTAATTTGAAAGATGTTGGCCAAATGTAGAAATGCCTGATTTGACCAAACTAGTCCTATATCCTTAGCCTAATCTCATTCCCTGGCATGATAAATAGCCTCGGAAAGCAAACATCTTCCCCTCTTTCACAACAAAATTGCTTTCATGAAATAAAGAGTATGAATGACGAGTAATGTCGCTTGAAGTGGGCCGTCCTCAGTTCCGAGTGTCGATCAGTGAATGAGCTTTAAGTGAGCAATTACCTGAATTAACTTCATTAAATTAAAGGTTTGGGAACAGGAATACACACATCTTGAACTATAACATGCCTAACCAATATCAACTATTTTATTGGGAATTTTAAAACTATTTTTTAGCTTTGAAAAGTAAAAATACCAAACACAACGTTTGCGCCCTCATTTGACCGTACTATAAGTAGAATTGGCAAACAATTATCGGCTTCTCGTGCCCAAGCCATACTATCTGCCAAAATTCGCTCAGTGGGGGGTTACAGACGTTTTGCTCCATGATTCTCTGACAAGCAAGCAAGCAAAAAAAAACAAAAAACAATAAGTGTGCTCCTGTGTCACATGCTTTGGACATTTCCTATTGCGAAAGAAAAAATTGCAATAAAAGACAAAAACAGTGAGACAGCGCAAGCTGTGCTCGCTCTATAAGTGTGTACAACATTCTAAACATAAAATCATCTGCTCCACACCGAGGAACTTTTAGAACGCAATATACCTGACAAATTCTCTTCTTTTGAATCTGGCGTTTGGGAGTTGAAAGGCAAAAATATTACCGACAAACCTATCAACAATTATGAAGCGATTGACATCTTGTCAAGTTGCAGGAATTCTAGGTAAGACACCGAATATTACGTTTCTATTTCTGAATTACCATATTACCCTACGATTTGTACATGTATTGTTTCCTTCGTTTATATATATATATATATATATATATATATATATATATATAAACGAAGGAAACAATAGATCATCCCAGTCTCCTGCTTAATTAGACCAATAGGGTCATAGTACAGATATCGCTAAAATGACATTTACTATTACCTCGACCTAAATATGGCAACAAAGTCTGACCCTAACCCTAACCTAACCCTAAAATGAATTGCCATATTTGGTCTTTCCATTCAAATTTCAATTAAGGTCTATGGTCTTCAATTAGTAGCTAATCAAAATATTGAGCGTACCATTTGCTTTGAGTTTGAGGATATTGATACCATATAGTGAAAAATGCAGAATTGACTGATTTTATCATGATGTATTGATTTCATATAAAGCCGTAATGTAGGGTGATAATTTCATTGTGTTGGGTATTAGCGCAGACATGTTTATACATTCTATATTCTTGGACGGAAAAACTGTCTAGTGCGGAATAATGATCGCAATATGGTTATATGATAAAGAAAAACATGAAAATGTGTGTTACCAACTAATAAAACAATTCAAGCTCGCTCTTTTGCTCTCTCTTTCTCTATCTCTTTATTTTTCTCTTCTATCTTTCTATCGTCCTATCAGCCCTCTCTTCCTATCTAGCAATTAACCCTTTCATAACAGGAATTATTTAAGGGCTCAATTGATCACATTTTGTTCTGCAAATTGGCAACAATAATATTTTTCTTTTAGTGCTATGTGGTTCTAGTAAGATGTAATGTCTTGAAAATAATACATGATTAGGAACTTTGTCGAAAAGTTGAAAAAGTTGCCAATTTGGACAAAAAAACAATGATTTTGAATCTCTCAATGTGTTGCCAATTTAAGGATTTTGAAGCTTATTCTCCTTTTTAAAATTCCTGACATCAAACGCAATATGATCATGTGAGAAAAATGGACATAGCATGTGCAGAAATCTTTGCTCTTTCTTCTCATACATCTGGTATATTTTTTAGAGCTCTGAATCAAAACTTATTAAGCCAAACCACAAAATGTGGTTATTTGTCTTGAAAGGGTTAATAGCTCTCCCACATCTCTTTTCCTCTCCTCCTTTATCTCTTTCTTATCGACACTTTTTTTTGTCGATGTTAAAAGTTTTAGAATGTTTTCAAAGTGAAATTGTAGTTTCGTTATTTCTATTTCTTTTTCTTCTTCCATTCCAGTTCTTGTTATATCCATTCTGTTAATAGCGGTAGTATGTATAGGCCTATACTTCTCAGGAGTATTTGATGCACGAAAGGAAACTACCACTGCGGCTACACCAGCCACTGCAATTCCAACAACCACTGCAATTCCAACAACCACTGCAATTCCAACAACCACTGGATCTACAACAACCACTGCAATTCCAACAACCACTGGATCTACAACAACCACTGCAATTCCAACAACCACTGGATCTACAACAACCACTGCAATTCCAACAACCACTGGAACTGCAACAACCACAGGGGTTCCATCTTCCTCCGCCACCGACATGACAACGGAGGTCAGCGACATGACAACCGAGAATACAGTGACAAGCTTTACCACGTCAGGTAAGCAATATTCACAGAAAATTACTTTGCATGTGAATCGCAAGTGTTTTCCTTTTCTTCTTCTTCTTCTTCTTCTTTTTTTTTTTTGTAATCCAAATTCATTATAGCTTAAAGTGTATCCTTCAATCAACTTCTTCTTGAATGCATTTCCTTTTTATTTGTAACAATTTGTACAATTCAGCCTATTGGCTCCCATACAGATTTTCAATAAATATACCATTCAATAATTAAAGAAAAAAATAGTTCATGTATGAATTTAGATGGAAAGTATAAAATCAACTGTTAAAAATAACCTTCCATTCTATGGGTTAATGGTAGGGAGTGTGAAGGAAATAAATGATAACATAAAAGCCTGCGCACGGAACCCAAGCAATATGCAGTTCACATTCTATCAATACTCAATATGTTCTATTGTTTTTCCCTTTTTTATACGATCACGAAGACTTTCGAGAAATCGATTCAAGGGCAATTTCAACCTACCCTATTGTATATCCCATAGAAATCATGTACGGATTATACGTAATACGAATCTTTGTACATTTCAATAGGCAATTGCTAGGTGATAGACAAGGCTATAGAAATTGTCTTAGGTTAATTTTTCGACAGTATTTGCGACTGCGTTTTTTGTCTCCATATCTCATCAGACTACGTCGTTCGACCTGGACACACGACCATCATCATCATCAGCGTCGTCATTTCAGTCGTCGTGATAATAGCCATCATCGGGGTGATGTATTGCGTCGTGAAATGTCTTGGAAAGAACTCCGGTTATACGAGGGTTTAAAGCTCCGAATGACTTTATGGCCCGTGCTCTCTTAATTCAGATAAACTAAAGCACTAGAGTCATGTTAAAGGAAAACTAACGCACACAAGGCGTCACTTCGATTGCGTCATGACTTGCGCTAATCGAGCCTATAGGAAGAATATTATACGTAATTTTTGGACTCTTATTTTTTCCTGCAATATCACTCTCAGAAGGCGCGTCAAAGACGGCGCCAATTGGTGACGCAATTTTTCATCAGCGAAATGATGCCTTGTGCAACGGGCCTCTAACTTCCTTTTTAGATCCATGCAGCCTAAGCCCAGCGTTGGGTTAAAGTGAATTGGTAACTTTGTAGAGGTTTGATAAAATCTGAGCTGCCTGGCCCTACATGCTATCAGTGTATGTAATATGGTGTAGAAAATGAAGCCCAGGGGGGAAAAAAGCACTTCAAAATCATCATGTGCTCCACAAACAGACAAAAAGTAAACATATATAAGTCACCGGAAATACCATACTCATTTCCTCTCACAGACTGCAGTGTTAGACTAAAGCGTACCCCTGTACGGTTTCGCAAATGGCAGTATTCAGTCATAGATATCTTGATAATAACATTGTATATTTGGAAACCTTTTTATGCCTGGCTTTTCATTCATTCTGATGAACATCATTATACAAGACAGATACCAAAATTCAACAATTAATTAAATCAAACCTCCACAAAGTTACCGATTCCCTTTAAATTCTTAATAAAATACGGACCCACCATGAGTTTAGGAAACGACCGGGTTCGATATTTCGACAGTTGTTTTTTTTTTTTTTTTGGGGGGGGGGGTTAATTTTTTTTTTTAAATTGTGTGTATGGAATTTTCTTAGATTTTTGGCTGCCTTACCTCGTCATTCGGCACGTTTGATTACTTTTTTTCCTTACGTCATTGTACAGAAGCTTGGTCCTGACACGGTCATGAGTTCTGGCTATGGCCAAAAAAAAAAAAAAAAAAAAAATCATAGATAGAATCATACATATTCCATACCAGTTAACAATTTTCTGAAGGTCTAAATGAATCAGCTTGTCCCCTCAAATTGGCAACAATTATTCTTATCTTTCGATCTTACATAGTTTAAGACAAATCAAAATGTATATCTCAATGGACAAATCTTAATTGAAATTACAAAATGCACCAAAATATTTTTAAATTTGTACACAAAATAGTAATGATAAATTCCACTCAGCGTTGCTAATCTAAAAACTATACTTTTTGGTTTCAATTCAAAACAATTTAAAATGTATTATGTAGTATCCATAGCATTCTGGATCTAAAGGTAATGCGAAAATGTCACAAAATTATATATGCTAAAGAATTGGATAGAAAATGTGTAGTAGCTAAGTTCGTTCATTCTTTCATTCGTTGGGTTGCCAACTTGTGTCAAGATCAGGCATACGGGAAAGGTGGTTGGAAGCCAGTCTACTGTGTCATCATCATCAAGTTCGTTTAAAGGGAATGTCCACCCTGGTATTTAGTTCATTTGAATAAAAGCTGTCAAAAAAAGAGGAACAGATTAGTTAAAGTTTAAGCAAAATCCGTTACTAAGACTTGATGAAGGAATAGATTTTATTTATACTTCTAAGATTGAAATTTATGATTTTTTTTTTAATACAGGGCAAATGGGGGAGGAGCTCGCAAGATACGTCACGGAATTGCAAATTTGTGTTTGAATGATTACAACTTCTGTTCAACTACAAATTCATTACTTTCTGATTTCTTATCGTATTTGGCTCAAACATTGACTGATCTGTCTCTTTAATTTTCTGCTCCTCTCAAACCAACTTGTAATCAAGACTTTCCCTTTAAGCCTTCAAGACCATGGTGAATAAAATGATTAATGTTGGCAAGATGTAATGTAAAGGCCTAATGACTGCAGACATAATGACCATGTCAGGAGTTGATTTAAAAAGAGATAAAAACTCTATCGGCTGTTCTGTGATTATTATATTCGTGAATAAACTATATGCAAAGCACTAAAGCTAAGATCATAATATAATATACAGATTTTCTTTGATTTTACTTGTAAGCGGATATGTAACCCCATTACTACGATGATATTCATTATGTATTAAATTTTGACATTTTTGCTTTAAATTAAAGTTTCTGTTGTCAGCCATTCGAAAGCTCAACCTCTCATAATCTCCACACGCCTCCACCCCCCCCCCCCTCTTCATGCCCTTCCTCCCGGCAAAACGTTGGACAAAGAGTATTGAATGGAAAAAAAAAGTAAGAATACCTGTGACGGTGACAGGATATGAGTGTCATGTGATCCAGTGTCATATATCAGCGGGATTTCCTATTGCAAAAGTCGAAGAAATAGCTTGCGCTGGGCTTGCTCTATTTTATGTACAAAATTCCAAACATATATCCTCTGCGCCACACCAGGAAATTATTGGACACAAAATATCTTACAAATTCTCTTCTTTTGGGTCTGGTGTTTGAGATTTGAAGGGCAAAGATAGTTACCAACAAACCTATCAATAATGACGCGATTAAAATGTTTTCAAGTAGCAGGAATTCTAGGTAAGACACCGAATATCATCTTTCTGTTTCTGAATTACCATGTTACCCTACAATTTGTACATGCGTAGCTTCCTTCTTACATATTAGTTTATATATATATATATACATATAATGAAAGAAATGTGTTCGAGGAACATTTCTTACAATATATATATATATATATATATATATATATATATATATATATATATATATATATATATTGTATTTATTTGCACGAGAGTTGCCAAAGCTGTTGTGTATATTATTTCCATACACTATACTAGTCCGTTGTTATGATGATGTGACGTTTAATTTCAAAAGGCAGGGGCGGCGCTACAGGGGGGGGCAGAGGGGGCGACCGCCACCCCTATGATTTTTCAAGTAGTGAAAAAAGAAAGAAAAAAGAAGAAAAGGAGGAAGAAAAGGGAAGAAAAGGGAAGAAAGAAGAAAGAGGAGTATTAAAAAGAGAGGTCTTAAACATATAACTCTATATTACCCCTGTTATTTAATGGAGAAAAAAATATGACGTCATCTTTAGGTCGTCTTGCCCCTCCTATCAAAATACCCTGGCGCCGCCCCTGTCAAAAGGTAATTTTAAAATACCTTGGGCTCTCCATTCACCCTGTTCAAATGTCAATTTAGGTCTATAGTCTTCAGTTTTCACCTGATCAAAATATTGAGTGTAGGATGGGAGGTTGTGTGTCCGAACACTTAACAAAAATTAACTTGTCAATGTTGCCGTCGGATTTAACGAAAAAATATGCATCAAGTAACACTAAAAATCAGGGAATATTTGCAATTCATACAATTTTCTGCCTATCTTGTGATAGATTTGTGACAGTTTGCATGACAGATGTTCAATTAATTATGGTTTAATAGTAACCTGTCAGGATACACAACGTCTTGATATTATCATGATGTGTTGATATTGTAATCTGGAAATGTAGAGTGATTTTTTTTTTTTTTTTTTTTTTTTTTTTATTGTGATGAGCTATAGCCAAGTCATGTTTATACATTATATATTCCCAGGTAGGAAAACTGTCTTGTGTTGAATAATGATTGCACCACCGTAAAGGCTCTGCCGCGGTAAACCGCCTAAAAAAAATTAATTAATTAAAAAAAAAAAAACTGTTGAGGGTTTTAAGCGTTTTAAGAATGGATTGTTTATCTCCTTATGTAACCCTTATATGGGCATGGAGAAAAAAAAATCAAGCAAATTACATATTACAAGTATACATTCAAGATCAAAGAAATATACAACTAAATAATATTGTTTTGGTGAAATATAAAAACAATAATTAGAGAAATAGGCAAATCAAAATTGAATGATATTGGAAATTACAAAAAGTTTAAATTTGATTTTATAATTATAGTGAATTAAAAATAATAATAATGATAATAATAATAAAAGCGAAAAAGAAAAAAAAAATTGCTGTGGACTTCTTGCGGTATTTTGATAAAGACGTTGATTTAGATAAAAGAATATCTGACTTTCTAAAAAGGCACACACAAACTGAAAGAAATTTAAATACAAACTTTAAGCTTGAATTTTGATTTTAAAAAACAACACAAAAACAGGTAACAGAAAACACTCCATTACTAATGAAACAATTCAAGCTCATTTGTTTCGCTCTATATCTCTTTCTTCTTCTTTTTTTTCTCTTCTATCTCTCTATGGTCCTCTCAGCCCCTCCCACTTTCTCTCTATCTATTTATTTATTGCTCTCTCCATCTCTCTCTCCCCCTCCCCCTTTATCTCTTTCTTATCTACACTTTTCTATGTTCAAAGTTTTCAGAATACCTTCACAGCAAAATTGTAGTTTCATTATTTTTTTTTCTTTTTCCGTTGAAGTTATTGTTATTTCCTCTTTTTTTTTTTTTTGGAAAAAAAATACTAGTGGCGGCATTGATATGCTTCTCAGGAGTATGTGATGCACGTGGGAACATTACCACTGCAGCTACCGACATGGCAACCGCAGTCACCGACATCCCAACCGCGGTCAGCGATATGACAACCGCAGTGACTGACATAATAACCGCAGTGACCGACATGACTACCGAGGGTGAAATGACAAGCTCCAACCCGTCAGGTAAGAATATTTAAGCAATATTCACAGAAAGTTGTTATTTCTGTTTGATCCTTTAATCATTCTTTTTTGTTTTTTTTTTTTTTTGTAGGTTAAAGGGTATTGATCAACTAAAAAAAAAATTCTTTTATAAGTTAGAGTGTATAAAATCAACCTTCAAAAAATACCTGGAATTCTATGGGGTAAGGGTAAGGAGTATGAAGGAAATAAAGGATTACATAAAACCCCGCGCACGGAACCCAATTCGGGCTTGGGTTACGTGTGCGCCCTTTTCTATACGAGAGCGTGTACTAGTGCGTCAACTAGTATACTCACAATTCGCTTTTCCGTTTACTAAGAGGGTATTTAAACTTGCAAAATCTCTTTGTAGGAGTAATATTTGAAGCTCATAACTATACTATAGCGACATGGAGCCCCTTGCAACAAAGCAAATTTTTGTTTGGGTGATTGGTACTATTATTTTAAGCTTTACTTTAAAGTTTCATTTGCATCCCCCCCCCCCTTTCCCTCTCGGTAACATCAGGAGGGACAACGTCTGCTCCAGAACCCCGATGGAAAGTGAAGGACAAGGAGGGCAAACTGTGTATGCTGATGGACTTTGATGGAACAATAACATGGGTAGGATCACTGTTTATATTTTCTAATTATACAAAGTTATTCCTATATCCCAAAGATTATATTTTTTAGATTTTCGATGATGGTTCCATCTTGCGTTGTTTATTGTGTTACAATCCGTAGCTCATGCTATTAACAGAGTGTCGCTAAGAAGGGGTAGCCGGGTGCAGGAGAGGCATGGGAAAGTTGATTACATTACTTTTTCAATGTGGCTTTTGGGTCTAAAATACGAAAGCTAGAGGAGTTGGGGCGCCCCGACCTCTTCGTACGCCTGTTTGTGCTGGACAACTAGCTAGATTTTCATACTCATCTTTTATAATTATGTTTTCTAACAAAACCGTTTGTAGATACCTTTAAAAAAAGATTAACAGTCAATGTCAGTTTAGATTGGTTGTTTGGGAATACATTTTTATCAGATTACCAGGACTACAAATTGCCTTAGATGAACAATTCAAACCCTCCGAAGGCCATGGCAAAGTTCTACATATAAAACTGAACAATACGTGTATTTTACTTGCAGGGAGAGAATGCGACCGAGAAGATACCGTCTGATGCTTCAACAGTCAAATCCGAATGCAACTCTTCTTTTTCGGCATTTGTCTTAGAGTTTAAACCTAACTTGTATACTCTAAGGACAATTGTTCTGAACTTCACCACTAGCGGGAGCTCCTTTAGGTTGGACACACTCTCTGTGGACTTGCAGAGTGCGGGAAGTAAGTTCATAGGCACAGATGAGAAATTCTATCGCTCGCGCTGCACGCTGGACAGGCGTATGCAATGATGTAATGATAACTTATTGTTCATTCATAAAGTAATTGTCTGTTGTTAATCTATGACATACAAATTGTGTCTATAAGTCTAACTCTTTCATAATTATGTTACTATATGATGAAGCTTGCCCGCCTTCTATTTTTAAAGGAATTATATGATCTGTAGCGCATTATTTCAATTTCTAGGTGTGAGGTGGCAGAATTTCTGAATTTGTGGTTTTTCAATCTTTTTTCAGTCTTTATAATTTTCATTTTAGCAAAATATATATCCAAATGAAGTACCTAATTCAAAAATAACTTAATTATTGTTTCTCATATCATGCGGAAGTGTGAAAAATATATAATGGAGGAGAGAGAGAGAGAGAGAGAAATAGTAAAAATATCAGGCAAGGGGAAAAAATAGAAAAACCAAAGTATTCATGCAAAAATATACATGTACAGTAATGATAATATTCAAATTAACATTTCATAATGAGATAATGCAATATGTAGGCCTACTGCGCATTTATGATGAGCTGCCATCTTTATCCCCCAGATTGGTTGTCCTATTCAGAGACTCGAGACTTCTTTGATGTGCCTCTTGGTGACTACTACACCTGCAGTCACTTCGACTATAATCTTAGCCCTGTCCATGTCAACTTGGAAAAGCCTATCTTCCAGCCTTTCGTCCAGAAAACAGAGGGAGGGGACAACTTGGGCCAACGTAAGGGAGCATTTTTTTGTAAAGTACAATTCTCGGTATTCGCAATACGGTGCGCCACATAATGGGAGCGGGGGCGTCGCTAGAACATTTTGAATTGGGGGATGTGACACCCAAATCTGCAGACAAAAAAAGCTGCACCCTAATCTCCCCCCCCCCCCCCCAACAGAAAAAAAAAATGATCAAAGAAAATCCCAGATGTAAAGATCTTGATCATACGGGCCCATTTTCGCAATGGGGGGGGGGGGGGGGCTGACGACTTTTGCCCGAATATCAACTTGTCAATTTCTAAATTTTTGCGAGCGAGCGAAGCGAACGAGCAAAATTTTTTAAAATTTTCATTGTGAAAATGTACAGACGTTACATACATAAGTTACATAATTATCTGGGAACCTCGCTGCCCAAATATGTGGATATTCTGGCACCTCACTACCCAAATATGAAGTGGTGGTTGCCCGAATATTGGAACTTTGAAAATCCTCGATGGGGGGCTGCAGTCCACTGCCGAAAGGGGACACCTTTTGCCCGAATATTAACTTTCCAGTGCAAAAAAAAATAAAAAATAAAATAAAAAAATTGCCATTTCTTCCTTCTTTTTCTTTTCTTCCCTTTTCCTTTCCTTCATTTTTTTTGTTTTGTTCTCCTTTCTCTTTTTTCCATTTTCTTTTCTCTTTCCTCTTCCCTCTCCCTTTCCCCCTCCTTTCATTTTTTGCCGACAGCGGTGGTACATTTGCCGACAGCAGTTCTGAGTGGGGGGATGTGACACCCCCCCCCCCTTGATCGGGGGCAAAGGACAGGTCAAAATCCGCAATGCCTCATGGAAAAAAGCTTTTACCATAGTTGATTTTATACGTCCTTGAATTTAACATAAGTGTATCAAGTACAATGTATATGCATATTTATCATAATATAAAAATATGCAAGTAACGTTTCTAGCAACATTCAACATAACACTCAGTTGTATTGTTTTCCAATTTTATCTTTGTCTCAATATCTCACCAGCCTACGTATGTCGACCTCCTAGTAACACCACCGGCATCATCATTGGCGTCATCATCACAATCATCGTGATAGTAGCCGTCATCGCAGGGGCGTACTGCTACGTGAAACGGCTAGTAAGGCCCTCCGGTCCTTCGTATACTAGGGTTTAAAGGTCTGACTTTATGAGTTTCCGGGTTCAATAATATTTCGACAGTTTTAAAGTGTACCAATCACCTGAGAGAAAAAAAATTGTTTACAAGTAAAGCGAATAAAATTGACCTTAAAGCACTCTATCTGAACTTAAGGGGTATGAAGAAAATAAAGGAAAAAAAATAAAACCGCCTCGCGCGGAACCCAACTCAGGACCATGATGAAAAACAGTTTTAACTGATCTTGTCATCCTGAATAAATATGTTTGAATAAATAAATAAATAAATAAAACTCTAACTTCGGTTCCGCGCGGGCACTAATTTGTGCGAGCGCATAGGGGTGCGTCGACTAGTCTACTCACTAGACGTGATGATGTTTATTCCGAGTGTATTCAAACTTACAATAACTCTTTATAGAGAGACCCCTGGGAGCCGGAGGTGCTGGGGTGCCTGCAGCACCCCCAAATTTCTAGGGGGGGGGGGGCACTTGCCCAAGGTGGTACTTAAATGAGGGGAGCAAATATTCACACCGAATGAGAAGTGCCTTTAAACTCAAACAAACGGAAAAGAGAGAAAGGGAAGAAACTTTTGCTATATGAATTGTTAGTTCACCCCAAATCCATAGGGTAAAATGCATTAGAAATTGAGTTTTTCTTGTGTTCAAAATGCGGGAAAAAATTAAAGCTCGGTTGCTTTGCTCCCTCTTATGTATTGCCTCAGGATCTCCTATTTTCGCATTCCAATATTGGCTATTTAAATAGCTTTTTTTTTAAAGGTTCAGAATTGAAGAAAAAAATGTTATCCTCATTGTTTTTTTTTTTTCCTATTATTATTTATCAGTCTAATTTCTTTAACATTGCGCCCGCCCCCAATATAGAATAAGTGTATAAGATAGTATTTTCAGAGGTTCACCATTTGAAAGAAATTGTAAGTTGATGTTGTATATCTAAATTCCTCGAATATACTTCTCCTGAATTTTTGTTAATTACCCCCCATTCGGGAAGAATTGAATGGAAGACCGTTTATCAAATTCGTAAGCTCGCTTACGCATTTTTCTGTAAGTAAAATGCTCAAGAAATTGATTTTTTTTAAGGCCAAGTCCACACTAATATCAAGTTGATTTAAATAAATAAATTAAAATTAAACAAGCATAACAGTGAAATTTTGCAAAGGTCCAACATTTAAAAGAAATGTCGATTTTCGGTTGTCTTCCTAAATTCCTCGACTATTTCTTAATGGCTTCCATTAAGGTTGCTCCCATTTGGAATTGATCGCAGTGATCAATTCCAAATTTTACTGGGTAAATTGTTTAAGAAATTGCGTTTTGGGGTTTAAAAATGCAACAAACAAATATCTACTGTTCGGTCGCTTTACCCCCTCGCTTGTACAATGACCTGATGATGTGGATAAGTTGGGGTGGGGGGGGGGGGTCGGGCGCAACTTCATTGTTTGCCCCTTTCGCCATAATTCCTAGATAAGCGACTGAATAAAAAACATTCTGCTCACAGCACCCCCAGTGAATAAAATCGGTCCCAGGGCCTGTTTATAGAGTTAACATTTGAAGCTCATACTTTAAGTATAGTATAGCGACATGGAACCCCTAACATACAGAGCAATATATTTTTTGGAGTGATTGGTACCCTTTAAATTAGAATTAGAAATTTTGTACTATTTTTTTAGAACACATTGTTGGTTTTCTTACTCTCTGAAAAATAGTGAATTTTCACTCTATTTCCATTCCCCCGGGAGTCATACTCTATTTTGCCATATTCTCTCTCCCCCAGGGAAATCACGTCAATGATCACTCAATTTTATTATTATTTTTTTTATAGAGAGAGGGGTGAGGTTATATCTGCTATATATACCTCGTCATGGTGGCTCTCTTGCGCACGGGACCTCCATTTAACGTCCTAACCTGGGGACGGAGTGTTTTGCACTGTAACCTAGCCTGCGTCTATGAAAACACGGGAGGGACACCGACCCCCCCCCCCCCTATAAGTATACACTGTAAAAAAAATTCTGTAATTTTACAGCAAATCTGGCGTCAGCAGAGTCGCCATAACTTCTGATGTAAAAATGCAGATTAGATGTTACTTTTTCCTATGACACTGATGTACAAATAACATCAGATTAGCTGTTATGAGTAAATACTGAACTAATCTGTATTTTTTTTTCCTGTAAAAATACAGATATTTTTTACAGTGTAAGTATTGACTACAGAAATGTTACTGAATGTATTAATTTCTCTAGTTGGCCTAGTAATTCAATATATTTATCATTTTATTTACTCAACTCTGTATATTTTATTCTTTTAGAATTTTAGAATGCAGTTGTAAGAACTTTAATGGGGAGAATCAGCTGTAGTGTACATATGAGTTCAATTATGATAAACAACTTATTATCACGTGTAATTACTTCTTACAGCTTGACTATGTCATGCAGGAAAGAAATATTGTACTGATAATTTATTAGGTCTTTCACTATCTTTAATGCATGCACATTTTTGTTGAAACATTTTTTATGCATTATGAGTGAGAGGAATTTTCTCCAACAAAATAGAGAAATGTATAACAACTTTTTTTCATATGTGCATGACCAGGCACAACGAATCCACCCAATAAGTAGCACTGTGTGATTTTCAGTTGGAGCTCAATAAAGGTGTTTTGGGGGTCGGCAAGTCAAATTCCAGTTTTTTGTATTCCATGAAAGAACATACTTTTTTAAGTAATTCAAAAATTTGAGGCACTAAAAAATCTAAAAGTGGTATTTTGACAATTTTTAGTAGACCTGTGTTTGTCTTCTCTGGATTTTGTTGTATCAATTTTCTTTTTTAAAGACCCTAAATACTTGTCTCATTTTGATCTCCCATAACTTTTAAAGAGAGTAAGCTCTTGTATTGATACTTGTCCAACATGATGAGCAGGCTTAATTAGTATTCCAAGTTTTAGGACAATCTGATAATCACTTCATAGACATTTCTGTTGAGTTCTTTTGTCACCTTTCCACAATACCTCGTGAGTCAGAGTGATTCAATAGGCTACAAACTTTAAACCCCTATTTCTCATAAGTAACATTCTGTGGGACTGGGCATTCTACTCTTTCTTCAGTGGGTTAGGAACACCCAATCTAATGAATTATATCATTTTAACCCTTTCAAGACAATTGACCACATTGTGTGGTTTGGCTCAATAACTTTTGATTAAGAGCTCTAAAAAATATACCAGATGCATGAGTAGAAAGAGCAAAATTTTCTACACACACTATGTCCATTTTTATTGCATAACCGTATTGCGCTTGATGCCAGGAATTTTAAAAACGAGAATAAACTTTGAGATCCTTAAATTGGCAACATATTGAGAGGTTCAAAATCATTGTTTTTTCATCAAAATTGGCAATTTTTAAAACTTTACGGCAAATTCCTAACCATGTATATTTTTTTCAAAGACATTACAAGTTATTCGAACTATGTACCACTAAAAGAAAATATTATTGTTGCCAATTTGAAGAACAAAATGTGATCAATTTAACCCTTAAATAATTCCTGTCCTGAAAGGGTTAAAGCTGAAAATCTCCTCTTTCAGAATCAGACCTTAACTAAAATATCACCTCGGGCGACTTTTTTGTGGATTTTTGGTGCCTGGTCACAATTATGATATTGAATTTAAAAGGCCTTTACTCATCAAACATGAAAATCAATGCACTTTGTGGTTTATCATTTATCAGTAGTTTTTACAAAGTGAAAATGAAAGCAAAGATAAAGTATGTATAACTTTGTTTTAAAAAATTGTGTTTTCATTAAGAGATAGATTTTAAGAGGCCTTCATCTATCAAACACGAGAATTAATTCTCTGTGGTTATTGCAGTTATCCGCACATAAAATAAAAATGAAAGTAAAATAGGCATGACTCTGTTAAATCAATCAAAACTCGAAAAGAAGGAAGAGCTATTTCCTGATCTATTGCACAAAGACAATATCCTGACTTCCTCTCTCTCTCTCTCTCTCTCTCTCTCTCTCTCTCTCTCTCTCTCTCTCTGCCACTAAGTCTCTAGCATCGGCGGGTCCAGGATTTTTATAGAAAGAAGGAATTGGGGGGGGGGGGGGTGCGACTCCGGCGCCCTTAACTTTACGCGTTCATACCTATCGGTTAGCTTTGAGACATTTGGGGGGCAAAACCTTGGTATATGCAAGCTATAAGGGAGTACATCACTACAGTGAAGTTAGCCAAAATTAGAGGGGGCGCCCCTAAGCCCCCCTTTGGATTCGCCGTTAATAGCTTCAGGACTATTCCATATACGGTGCAGGGGTGAGATTCGGGAGTTTCCCATAGGGATAGACGGTCGGTATTTTCGCTTGAAGGCCGATTGATTTGTGGTCCCCTGGTAGTGAAATCTTGGGGAAATTGTTCTCTTTGAGAAAACTGACAGATAAATAAATGATGATGTAAACTGAAATATTAACAATTAGTTTCTCTTTAAGTTTTACATATACAACAAATTCGAACTCAATAGCGACATTCTGTAACACAAAAAATGAAGAAAATGTGAAGTCCCATTCCGCTCCTGGCCTGGGGACACAGTGTGTGTGTATTTTATTACATGATTTTAATTTCAGTTGTGCTTCATACATGGCGCTCGCATTTCTCCGATTATCTTTTATAGTGTGTTTCTTATAAAAACAAAACCTGATTTTACCCATCACTTACTAGGAAAATGATTATGTCCTGATAAATTTGAATTATTCATGTCAAAGATCAATTCAACCTCTTTCATATGATACCAATATGTTTTGATATTGTCATGCGGGAATGAATATGAACAGTTTTAAATGAGCAATGTCAAAAGTAGCTTGTAATCCATTACGCGCGAGTAATGTAATATCGTTTAAGTACAACGCACAACGCACAGCGCACAACGCACAACAAAGAACAAAAGATAATGACAAGAAACAAAGATAAGTAATCTCTAATTATACATGTTTCTTTGTTCATTATTTGACTTCTTTGCAACTTTGAAATGAGATACTAGTCCATAAGTTGATGATGAATATGACAATGGAATTGAAAGACAAAACAAAATGAAAGCAACTTAAAGAGAGTTTTGTTGTGTTGATCAATAGATCTAATTCTCATATACGAATCAATTTTGACATTGCTGGTTTAAAATTGTTATAGTTCAGTGATCCGAAGCATGTGGTATCATATGAAAGAAGGACAAGTTTTCTTTAAATGATATACTGTAATAATCCTAGTTATTTGTATATGACGAGATGATGCTGGGGAAATATAGTTTACTTTTTCTTTTTTTTTTGTAAAGAAAGACACTGTATATACATGTACATATCTCTTGAAAAAAATAGACCGTTGAATGAATCATGATGTAAATATTCACATTTATTTTTCACATTAGATATTTACATATGACAACAAATTCAGCCTGAATAGAGACATTTCTATTGCGACAAAAAGAACTAAGATGTACTAAGCAAAAATGCTTTTAACAAGCGTGTGATGAATTACAAGGAGTGTGTAATCATATTGAAATTTCATAAATTACATGTGATTTTAATATTCAGCAGAGTTATAATGAATGTGAGATGAAAATAATTTTTTATATTTCGACCAATTTTTGTTTTGTGCATTGCATTTATTCAGAAGTTTACTCTCTTGACGTTGATATATTTCACTGAAAATTACTTTTCGTCGCTTTTGCATGACATTTATGTATACGCAACATTGCTCTAGTGCTAACTATCATTTACACATGAATTGCAACCACTTTCAAAATTCATTTCCAGAGGCATAATCACATAATGCACAAGTGGCTCAGTAAAACAGGTCTTGTTGGCATAAAAGAGTGACATTAATTTTAATAATGAGAATTATGATAATAATAATACCAATAATGATAATAATGATAATAATAACTGATAATGATAACAATAATAATGATAATAATGATAATAATAGTAATAGTAATAGTAAAAATAATAGTGCCTTCTAGTATAGCGCAAACGATTAATCTTTTTAAAAAAGTAATAAGAAATATGAGGAGATTCAGAACGTCTTGTCTGACGACTGTATTTTACATAAAATTGAAAAACCAAATTGTTGAAGGTTATATTACGACCATCATTTTCATAGAATTTACTATGCACACGGATAAAGCTATATCATTGCATGATATCTACATTTTCCTTTCTTTTATACATACACATACTAGTACTGACTCGAGGCTTTTTATATTCCTCCTTTCAAATGGAACCATTTCTATTGCAATGGCAAATCTGATGAATGGAGGTTTGTGCACGTATGTCCTTATAAGCCAACATACAATGCAGCGTTTTACAACTAGATATAATGACATTCAATACAATGCTGGTACAAATGAACCAAAATATACAATCGACAAAAAAACTAAAAGGTCAGAAATGAGTGATGCCTGGCGCCGACGAGGAGTCATTTCGATTGCGTCATTGCCTGTGCTGATCGAGCCTGTGTAGGAAATGAACCAATACGGCCTTTTGTAAAAATACTCTTTGCACTTTTCCTTTTGCAATCACCTTTTAAACGATATCCCCCTTTCATGACGCGCAGGAGACCGTTCAAGTCACTGCTGACGCGGTCCTAACGTCAGCAAATGACGCATCGTGTAAGCCGCGTTTTACATTGTCTATATGAAAATAGAAATTCCCTCCGGTATGCAACATTCCGATAAGGCATTATACACGGATCGAGGAAATAACACAGACAACCATATTCATTGCTAGTAGTATGTTAGAACTATCGAACTTCAAAACGTGGATATCAAAACAGAGCTCAATCATTCATATTAAATCTATGAACAGAAATACAGCACCTCATAAATACATGAAATGTGTTCTCTAATAAAAGTTCAGTTTTTATTTGCTTCAACTTGTTGCTGCATAATCAAGCTTGAAAGTGCAAACATCTTAGAAATCAACGAAATAATATTATCTTCCTATAATTATCGAGTTTGGTTATGAACGATGGAGTTCACAAAAATAATGTGCCTTATTTGGATAAATCAATTTTATTTACAACACGAACAAACAAAAGACTACATTATGATAACAATTACAATAACATAATAATGATAATATCGATGATAAAAATATTTACAGAATTCTATCATTAATACAATAATAGATAATACAATAATAACAAGAAAATTTTGATAGACAATGAAATTTGAGATGAAAATATATCTTATTTGTAATCATTTCTCTTATGCAGTGACATCAGTATACAAGTTCACACATGAATTTATCTTCATGGATGGCTCTTTAAAATGTCTTTTCTTTACAACTAAGAAGCATGCCGAAATAGCAACAGATAATGTAAATAACCTGTATAATATTCTGACTACAGAAATACTCGTTAGGAATTGAGTACCACATTTCACCATTCTTTTAAGCTCGTCTCCCAAAACGCCGAGTCTGATTCCGTTCTTTCCCGAGCTCCTAATAGTCCCGAGCTAGCTGTACGAGTTCGGCAAGAGACACTACGAGCATTTTTAACATGTTGAATGTTCGCTATTTCGAACGAGCTACAATGTACTACGAGTTATGTCGAGTTATCCAGAGAACTAGTTCGGGTCCAACTCGGCAAAGGGTGAGAAAGGCTTCACCACTTGAGCCGCAATTTGGGAAGAAGCACCTTTCAATTTCCAATACAAGTGTGAACTGGTCTATAACAAGATGTGTCAATCAATAATGACTTTGTAAATTTATAACGTTCTTTAAATTTCATTCAAAATATCTTTACGACATTCAAAATAGATTTACGACAGCAATAACGACTCGAATTTGATATAAAACGGAGTCAGCTCTCCGATTCGTTATCGAAGTTGAGCCAAGTAAGATTGTTTCCTTGTTTCTCGTTCTCTCTCCCCCCCCCCTTCCTTTTTTGGGGGGACCCGCCCAGTTTCTGTTATTTGATATTTTTGTTTTTAAATTAAACAAAGAAGTATCCAAGAACATGATCTACTCGTTTGAACCTCTCTTTACACATTTTATTTTCAAATGAAATTAAAGTTGCCCTAAACAGAACCTCCTAAATAGCGCCATCTTTTAACAAGATTTGGAAAAAGTCTGTGCGTCTTATTTTCCCATCATGCTCCATTCTTCCTTGTAGAAGCTGAGAATGTCCTTGAAGGCAATTTCCTACATTTGCAGGCCAAAAGTAATAGTCTGAAATTTAAAAATGTGCTTATTTTTTTTAGCCAGTTGTTAATTAAATTGAAAATAAAATGCAACTAATCTCCAACTATAATCTTAATTCTTAACATAGGAATGACCGTAAGACGGCGCTGTTCAAATTCTACCAGTTGAATGCATCTTTAGTCAGCTTAACTCGAGTTGAAATTGGCTAATGGAATTTATTATGTACGACCAAAAAAAACAAAAAACAAAACAAAACAAATGTGAAATAACAATGGAACTCCCTCCTCCTCATTTTGAGGACGAGAAACTAGAAATCAAGTTTACGTGGCCTTGAATGTGACGTCATCGTACTAGGTTGTGCTCTTGGTCGATCTGGCGTTCGATGCCCGGCCCGATATGCGACTGATGCTGCTCAGTTTCTTCTCGACTACCTTCTTGACCTCATCGTTCATCACGCAATAGAGCACAAAGATGAACACGCCCTAGATCAACAACAACAACAACAACAACGGTGTTTGAAATACAATGGAAATAGATTCATGCACGATATCAAATTGATATTAAACGAAAACAGGATGCCCTAGTCGGCACACATTTGACACTTCACAAAATTCCATAAAGCCTTGAGCTTAGCCCTTTTTTTTTCTCTCTCTCTCTCTTTCTTTCTCTTCTTCAAAAATCAGATCATATTTGGATCGTAGATATGGTCGAGACGTATGATGTGCAGGGGTCTTCAGCCCTTTTTCATGATTACGAACCATCGCGGGTTTACTGACCTGTAATGAATTGAGGACGATGAAGATGTATGAGAAGAAGATGGTTTGAGAGTTGAAAGAGAGAATACCAAACAGCCATGTACCCCCAAGGAGAGGCAGAGTCAGCAGCATAGCTCGAAGAGCCAACCTAAAATGAGGAGGGAGGGGGGGGGGGTAAAATTTGTCAAAACAATAATAATGACAGCAGTAATAATGTTTAACAGTTATACAGTGTATAAAAAGTGCAACGATATTTTAATTGGCAACAACCTCAAAAAGTACTTAATTATCCTAAATTAAAAATTCCTAAGTGATTTTTTTTTTTTAGTGTATCCTAAACTTCGTGTGAATTTCACAAGGATTTAAAGGCGATCAGTCGGCGGTGCCCGTGTGTTTCTATGCAGTCCAGGCAAAGGCGAGTTCGGAGATTTCCGTATTCCTACACATCAACTTACGTACACATCACAGCGATCTATGCGGATTTTTGCCGAGGAGAAGGACATTTCGCTGATCCTAAATATACTTTCGCCTAGACCTAGTTTCGTAAGCGCACGAATTATTTTGCAGCATCAGCAAACTCAGATTTTTCTCCATTGAAACCGCAGCCTGACCGCCTTTAAAGTGATTTGGTAGCTTTGTAGAGGCTTGATAAAATCGGAGCTGCCTGGCCTTACATGCTATCAGTGTATGTAATATGGTGTAAAAATGAAGCCCAGGTGGGAAAAAACTCTTCAAAATCATCATGTGCTTCACAAAAGTAAACATATGCAAGTGATCGGAAATACCAGACTCATTTTCCCCCATAGACTCGTATGGCCACACGCTTTCGTAAATGGGAGTATTCAGTCATAGATATCTTAATAATAGCATTATATATTTGAAAACCTTTCTATGCCTGGCTTTTTATTCATCCTTCTGAACATCATTATACAAGACAGATATCAAATTCAACAATTTATTAAATCAAGCCTTCACAAAGTTACCGAATCCCTTTAAGGAAGAACTACAGAGTAATGGCTGTTTTTTTATTAGACCTTGCATTTTTCAAAAGTTACAAAGAGACTCGTGCTGAAGCAGCATCCAACATGTCCAAGCATAGTAAACGAATACCTATCGTCTGAACATTTCGTGGCAAGCTTTCTACTCATCTTCACTTTTGTCACTAAAGGGTGTTAAGAATTAAAATTAACATAATGTACACAAAGATGAAGCTAGTTTTACATCTTCTGTTTTATCAGAGGCATATAGTGGCCGTATCAAATCAAATAGAATCAGCAGAAGTCTACAGAATGTGATTTTATATTTATTATATTTTATGGAATGTTCATAGATTTTCTGAGACGAGTTTCATAAAACCAACTCACTTTGTTGCCCAACTTGAAATGGTTAAATAAGTAAAATAGTGTTTATTTTCTGCCAAGAGTGTTGCTTCCTACGTGACATTGTTGACGTCATAGTGATTGAAATATCATTTTAAAAATTTTAAAAATGGTTGACAAACTCACCATATCCTATCCACGTGTGCTTTCTTCATGTTGGTTTTAAGACTCAAGAAAACTCGAATGACTTGACAGAGGAGAGAGACGTTCATCTAAAAACAAGAAAAAAAAATCATAAGGGCCCCGTTTCATAAAACTTGTTATCAGTGACAAGTTACAATGATTGTTATAGGCTACTGAAAGCCCACAAAAAAGCATCGCACAAAATATTTTGTAAGCAAGCAGTATCAGTTAATTTCATTTCGAACATGCGTTAACCAAGAGATTGCGTATTTTATGCATTTCTAATCAAACGTCATCGACATAGTATCTGCACATCTATCAGTGTCTATGTTTGGGGGTGTTTTGGAAGAAATACATTAAATACGACAAATCCGATTGCAAAGCATTTGGTTGATCATGTAAAAAAAGAAACATGATTGCAAGCGTAGATAAAGAAAGTGTTACTGATATTCTTCTGTTTTCACTCTGTCTTTCCTTTCCTATCTCTCTTTCCGCATTTTTGTTGGAATTCATTTTGGTGACAAAATTGCCCCCCCCCCCCTCCCTCCCCCATGATAGGTATGCTATACGGCATAATTAAGACAATGACATTTGGCGGTGCTTGGCAATAGTAAGCATCTAGAAGTGTTGAAAAATATAAAATGTGCATATTGTGGTGTTTTTCAAGACAAAAAATATAACATGATTCATGACTAAGACTTACCATGACTATGCCAATGGCGGGTCCAACGAATGCCCAGATCCCCCCATCCTCGTTCGACAGCCAGCATCTATTTCCAAACAAAAAGATGAATATGATAAAACTGCATGATTCTTGAAGGCCAAGTTGGTTATTGAGTAGAACATTTTTTTTTTCCAAAATCGGTAGGCTAGTGTCATTATTAAGCAAAATAATGAGAGAAGAAATTACTTTCAAAGTTAAAGCTAAACTTTTACTGGCATTGTGTAAAAATAAAAAAAAACCTATGCGCTGCTGACTTTTCGTGGGTCCAACGAGATGGATATGTTTGAAGGGGGTGCAAAAAACGCAAAAGAGAGAAAGAGAAACAGAAAGGGAGAAAAATTATGATCAATTTATATGCACCCCCAATCCGCAGAGTAAAGTACATAAGAAATAAGTTTTTAAGGATCTAAAATGCGAAAATGTTTCTGAAGTTCGTCGCTTTGCTCCCTCGCTTGTATTGTTATGTAAATAAGAATGAGTAGCTGGGGGGGGGGGGTGGTGTGCGCAGTTTCATTGTTTACAGGGTGCCGTAATCCCTAGATACGCCACTGCCATTTTTACAGATCCCTTTTCAGATGTACACTCAAGACGAAAAACGTTTCATATTCTTCTGCAAAAGTCTGTATAAACCAAAAAAACTGGCTTGGAAGTAAAAGTAGCAAAAGTGGTCGTAAAATATTCTCTGTATAGGTATTACATGATTTTGGAAAGTGCTATTTGAAATGTCTTCATTCCAAAAGAGATCGAAATACTAAGTAGTTGGTTTTTCTTTTTCATTTTTCAGAGAGTAAGCAATTTTTATAGTTATAGTCATTTGTAAAAGTTCAAGACCACCCATGCAAGATCCATTGACTTGAATAACAACCAAAATTAACCAATTCATCATGGTAATTAATTCATTGCTTTGTTGGCAAGAGATGTGCTTATACTTTACTTTACATGCACTGCCTTGATCTTCCGATAGGAATTTGAGAAATCAACAATTCTATTAATAAGGGCCTGCATGGTCATCACGGGAGGGTGGGGGTAGCTATCTTCTTGAAATTTTGAAATGGAATTGCGTAGAGCAGTCTTGCTGCTATCAATCCCATTGATAATATGACGTTCAAACTCTCAGAGTAGACCCTCTTGCTAAAGGGTTACTTTGGGGGCCCTCTGGAAAGAAAAAAATTCCCCATGCTGAATTACAAACAAAATTGTCATACAAGACCTGTCTTGGCAAAAGAAAATTCATTCACAAGGAATCATAGAACACTTACTACTCTATGTATAGTGCTAGAAATAATACTCCGATCAGAGTCATGATGAGTTTCAAATTTTCGACCTTTTATTTCAGATCATCTTCAGGAACTAAAACATAAGTGAACATGAACTTTATATAGTCTGGAAGTTTGACATCAAGTGAACTCAATCAGATTAATTACAAACAGATATATAAACAGTTCATGTTCATTTATGTTTTAGTTCCTGAAGATGATCTGAAATAAAAGGTCGAAAATTCGAAACTCATCATCATGACTCTGATCGGAGTATTATTTCTAGCACTATACATTCATATCTTCTGCGGTAATAATGGCTTCTAATGGTATGAATCACTGTAAAATCCATATTATACATTCATTCATGAAGGAAATGTAATGCAAGCCCAATGACAAAAAAATAAGGGGGGGGAATCCAGGTGGTCTTAAACTTTTGCAAATGACTGTATTAAGATGTCTCCTCTCGGCTTACATTTTGTCAATGCCGTATGACTTGAAGGAAACTCCGGCTGTGAGACCAACGATGATGGCTGGTCCTCCTGTAATGAATGAAGTCAGTTGATCAGTTGATGAGAACAGAAAGAAAGAAGATGACAAGACAAAGGAAGAGACAGAAAGAGACAGGGGTAGGGAGAGAAAGAAAGATAGAGAAAGAGAGGGAATGAGTGACAGAGAGAATGAGAGAAAGAGAGAGATGGAGAGAGAGAGGGGGGAGAGAGAGGGGGGGGGGGTAATTTAAGAACCACAAAGAGAAGGATGAGATAACTAAAACGTTCAAGATATTTTAGACACTATGTAGTTTGTCCATTTACTGGAATAAAATTCACTTTTTTAATCAAAATAAAAGCTTGGATGGATTAAAACCTCACGATCATATTAAATATGTAAAATACTGTTAACATCAACCCAAACGTTGCCTTAAGTTTTATAGAACATTATATCCAAAGAAGTATTTTGCAAAGTAAAAAGTATTTAAATGGCTGGCAGGGTGCAAGAAAATATTTATTAAGGCCTATATGTATATCAAAAAGTCATGCAAATATATTCTTTGACCCGTTGTATGTTGTACATCTAGCTTTTAACATACTTTTAACCCATAGCAGTTCGGAGTTTTCCTAAAGTATAAATAAATCAGCTTTTCCTCAATTTTGTACCAATTATCTTTATTTTCCACTGTCTACATAGCTTTAAAACAATGTATATTAAATGAACAAATATGAAATATAATGACTGAATTCAAACAAAAAGTTGCCGGTTTGCACGAGAAAATAGTGGTTATAAATTTCACACCGCGTTGCCAGTTTAGAGACTTTAATGAGTATTTACAATTAAATCGTTTGTATTCGAATGAACGGCAAAGTTTACTGTGATTAGAAATGGACCCGAAATTTTCAGTGATTTTTGCTCTTTCTGCGCATGTATATTGTATAATTCCTAGCATTCTGGATCAAAAGATAATCAAAAAAAAGTTTGTAATAGGAGACACCGAACTGCTATAGGTTAACATGGCATCTCCGAGAATGCACAGGATTCTACCATACCCCAGCCGATAGCGATATAGGTGGGCATCTTGAGGAATCTGTTCTTGGTAGACGTTGTCTTGGAGATGAGATAGATGCCTTCCACCAACATCCAGAAGAACGTTGCTAAGAGGAAGAAGTGGAGGCAGATACCGATCGTCTTGCATACTTGCTGTGATGTCAGTGAAAGAAAATGGGATTGAAATAAATCGATGTAGATAATTATGTTTCTCGTCATTCGTGTGTCGGCGTCCGTGAAATATTTTTCTTGTTGTTTTTTTTTTCTCATGAAACAAGAAATATTGATATAAAACATCGTCATGCTACTCAATATGGTGATGATTATGGTGATGACAATCACATCTGTAACAATTACATAATTATGTGATTACATGCATATTCTGTAGATATGTGGACTATCGTTGTAAATAGACAGAACAAGCTAAACTGGAATTGTATATTCATCTTTTTTTTTTTTTTTAAACTAAAGGAGAACGAGATAGAAGAAATTGAGGAAAAGGAGCTCGAAGTGGAGAATGATGCGGAAGATGGGGGAGGGGATTGGAAGAAGAGCGCGAGGAGGGGAACGAGAAGGAGGAGGAAGATGTAAATAGCACGCGAGGTTACAACGGGCCCCTCCCTCTCTGTGGGGTGAGGATTCTGCCCCCTATTTCTCAAGTTTTAGATAGGTCATTTGGGTAGCAGTAGTAGGCTAGTGGCAAGATGAAGAAGGGGGTGCCTTGAGGATGACAAGACCAGGTGAAAAAGAAGGAGGAATGTGAGAAGGAGAAAGAGGAGGGGAAGAAAAAGGTGGTGGAGTAAGCAGCAAAGGGGAAGATGCGGGAAGAGGTCAACAACCTTAATCGTGATAATATCACTCTCAAACTTATTCTTACCCATATCTCAACCCTCTCTATGCCAAACAGGAACACGGCTTGTGATACCAACAATGCAGAAGCCAAGTTCATGTGAATGATGTTCCGATCAGACCGATACAGCCTGCAAAAAAAAAAAAAAAGATGACAAGTTAATATCGAGCAACATCAATGCCGGGGAGTTTATCGGCGATCGAATTTCAAGAAAAAGTGATTACAAAACAATGATTAAAGCTGCAAGAAAATCACGAAAGAAAAAAATGAAACAGTAATTTAAAACAATTACTAACGAAAAAAATTAAAAGATTTATACTATACATTTTCTGAAACCTTTTCTAGTGCTGGTTTGCCAAGCTTGCACAAAGGAATGCACATTGCAGTTCGGTAAATATGATAAAAGCTTAATTTTCACGTAACCGTAAATTTGTTGATATAAATAAGATTTTTCCCGTATACCCTACTTCGAGTTGAACATGTTTAACTTACTAATCCATGCGTTCTCTTTATTATCTGTATCTATCTGTTTGCCTATAAGTCTCTCTCTCTCTCTCTCTCTCTCTCTCTCTCTCTCTCTCTCTCTCTCTCTCCCTCTCTCTCTCCCTTTCTCTCTCTCTCTCTCTCTCTTTCTCTCTCTCTTCTACAAATTAAACCAATATGTTATTATACACGTCACATCTTTATTAAAAAAAATACTAATCTAAGTAGCTTTTGGATGGTAAAGACGATGAGCATTGTAGGAAGGCATATCAGGGATGGGCCACATCCCAAACATGGATCATGTAGTCTTCTACCCCCCCCCCCCTCCCCCTCTTTCTCTCTCTCTCTTTCTCTCTCTTGCTCCCCCTTCTCTTTCTCTATTCCACAAAATTCCAAGATGATATTTCTAAATTCACATCTATTAATCTCAATAGCTTACTTTTGGATGGTGAAGACGAGGAGCATTGTAGCAAGGCATGTCATGGATAGGCCGCATCCAACATAAGTCATGTAGTCTTGAATCTTGGTAACGTGTGCTGATTGGGGTTCCTGTGATGGAGGGGTGGGTGTTGAATAAGGGGAACAGCGTCATATAATAGTATCCATGTATCATTCCATGTTTTAATGTACAGGGCTGTACAAACTAAGGGTTTTTAGGTTTTTATTTGCTTGCCATTCTATTTGCTTGTCAGAGATTTTTTCAAGTAAATCCATACCCACAAAATGTGGTGACATTTTTTGTTGTTGCTTGTCAGATATTTTTCGGAATCATGCCCCCCCCCCCCCTTTTAAAAATCTGGATCCTCCCCCGTGGGGGTACCCTAATTAACAGTTTATACTGGCTTGCAATTTAACTGTCACAATCAGGAAATTTAAGAATAAAGAAAATGCCAATCTCAGTGACTTGAAGCATTTTAGAACTGACTTGAAATGAACAGAACTGAATTTAAATGTATATTTGCCAGTACTTACCCCTCCTTTGGTTACCCTCATGAGGACCGCGAAGCTGGTAAGATGGGTACATTGACAGGTGGTATGGGTGCGGTTTACCTTGGTCACACACCCCTCCTTGGACCACGCCCCTTTACCTTTCACCCTATAGGATGAAATGCAAAAGGGTATGATGTTTGAATGACTTATAAAGTTGTTTTTTTTTTCGTTTACATTTTTAATTCGAAATGACATGGATGAAGTAGTACGGTATTAATTGTATATTTATATTACCTTAATGTAGATGATATCTTCATACAAATTCGCTTATTTTCTGCTTAACTTACTTGATATCGAATGAATTTTTTGTACATAATCATTGGCAGTGGCGTAGATACGAACACACTTTCTATTGTTAGTGGGGGATGATGAATAGATCATCCCCCCCCCCCGCCACTAACAATGAATAATTATGCGTGTCTACGCCCTTGATCATTGGCTACATGCATATGTAATGCAAATAAAGCGAAATGATTTTTTTTTAACGTCCTTTGAATCCATCGCAGTGTTTTAATAAGACATTTAGACCATGCATGCAAACCATGTCTTTTTTATCACATGAATATGTCAGAAATATTAACTATTATATAATACATTGAAAGATTATAAAATTCCTGCAAAATAAATATGATATAAATATGATTATGATCATGGGCCATTGTAATACGAAAAGGGCCCTATTGCATAAAAAGTTGCGATTAAACGCAACTCAAAAAATTTAACGCAACTTGAATTTCAACCAATCAGGATCGCGTATTTTGGACTTGCGTTTAATTTTTTGAGTTGCGTTTAATCGCAACTTTTTATGCAAGAGGGTCCAGACAGCAATTTACACATATCACACTGTGCATTAATTACCTAATTCAAATACACATGCTTTAATATGCAAATTCGTTTAACTGCTTCTCTAGCTAAATGAATGACAGATAAACAAATAGCATTTGAGTAATCAATTTAATTTGACTATTTCGAAATGGAACAGTCAGTGTACGATTTTTTTCAAAGACTTAATCAAATTATGGACTCACACTTCATCCGGTTGCCAGTAGCAACAGGAATGGCCAGAGTCCTCCGTCGTACTCGCACTCTGGAAAGACAATATGTATGGAGAATTGTGATTTGGTAATAAATAAGAATATGACAGAGAGATGGCAAAGACAATTTTAATACTTTCTTACATATTTTCATTTTAGGTTCACATCCCGGGAGAGATTCAAGGAGCTGCTGAAAGGGATTATCACTTTCAAGGTTCATCGAGATATAAATGAAGGAGAAAATGCAGATGGGACAAAGAATAATAAGGGGGAAGAAGTATACAGAGAGATACAATGAGACGATGATGAACATGTGGAGAAGAAGAATGAGTAGAAGAAGGAGAAATTAGTCCACCCTATTTAAAATTCCTAATCTCCTGCATACACTGATTAATTGCAATTATGAATTTAGGTCACGTTCCCCATCTCGCCCATCGACCCGAAACGTTTCCGGTCAACTGTCATTTCGTCCCAGAAACAATTTGCTCGAGTAAGCAATTAGCACTTAATGATAATTCCGCGGAATGGGTTTTAGTATTAAGTATAAGGCAGAAGCGTCAGTCTATGGACGGGGGCAAAAAAATGGAAGGGTACTGCGCGGGATGTACAGTTAATTTCGCAATTATAAGGGTCGCTTCTGGCCCCATGTACCCCCTGGATCGACGCGCATAGTATGCGGTCAAGGATAATAGTGGATATTTCATCAATCAATGTACGGGATTGCATTCCAAGTCCTTGATGCTATCGTAGTACGGGTGAAAGTGACATTGACCACTTCAGAGAATGAAGATATTCAGATTTGTGTAGCTTTAAACATGTTAAAATCACAAAGAAACAATTTTTATTTCTAATTTTATTTCGTCATGTTATCATGACGTAACGACTGTGTTCTGATGTTTGTTATCACTGCTAGTTAACCTTCCATTCGATAATTTTCCATTGTCTAACATTTCGTTATCTCTAAACATGCATCCTAATTTTGTTATTTAACCCGTTGACTACTGAATTCTTTAACTCTCATAGGCTTAATACAGGAGCCACCCGATTCCCGTAGTCTATGGGTTAATAAACATAAAACTTCTACGGCTTCAAATTAAGATATGAAAACATATCTGCTTTGTGCATTATGGAATTTCTACAATCAGTAGATAATGTATGCCATTTTTTATTTGATACTGAATGATTATCAAGATAAAAATCCACATTATAATCTCCGGTATCAATGGTGGTGATGGGCAGTGGCGTATCCATAAACTGATAAACCCTAACCCTAACCCTAACCCTATCCTGACTCAGAGGTGGGGGTGGGGGCTCCGCGTGCCGTAAATCCACTGCAAGTTGTATAGTTTTTCTTCAAATGTAGGGGGCACGGCCAGCTCAATCACCAAATGGTGGATACGCCACTAGAATCATTTAAAGAAAAAGTTGAGTTCTGGTCTTGCAATTACATTGTGAAAGAAACTGTCTCCAATCAATTAGAAAAGTTAGATCATGTCTGCATTAGAATAGGTGTCTACTGTAAGGTTTTGGACTCATTAATTTTTTTAATTTTTTTTTTAATTGACCCGATCTCGCTGAAAAGCGCATGCACTGAACACAGAAATAGTTATATGGGACTGCACACACATGTGGCATGAATGTTCGGCCCGAACACTTCAGCTATTTATTGAACGTCATATTTCGAATATGAGGGCATTTGAAGAGCAATCCTTTTCAGGGGACATTTCCACTATGATGTTCCCCCCCCCCCCCCACAGTCCAAACTGACATAAAATGATTGAGAAAGCTCGCAAATGACTTTTCCCCTTTCCCAGAACCCAACTTTCTCTCCAACCCATTTGTTATCTGGAGTCTGAAATGTTAATTAATTATTTCATTTTCCATTCTGTACATCTTACTGATAATGTGTCTGTTAAGAGCCATCAGAAGGGCTATAAAGGAGTATGTGAGTTCAAACCTTTTTTGCTCACAACAGAAGTTTGTATAATTGGCTATGGTGCAACAATAATCAACCTACCCCTTTGTTTGTAAAGATGATCTCGAAGGGGTGATCGGCTGCCAGCTGGAGATCTGAACCGTCCCATTTCTTGACCGACACCGTGGCGACCAGGGAGACGATCTCGTGGGTGACCACCGTTTTATTCTCGCTGCTCGTGGTCGTTTCTTCTTCATCATCGACCATGTTGGCTGACATGACGTCCTCGACGGAGCTCAAAGCAGAAATAGCAGCAGTAGCTGTAAATAAAACCAGAGAATGTGAAGATAATGAAGAAAATAGAGAAATGTGAGAATGGAATTACTGCCGGGGGAGGAGGGGGTGCCCAAAATAGAAATAAAACATCATTAAAAGGTAGAGCGCAAATTAGAATTGTCGTCGCCCGAGTAAGGGACACAATCTTTTTTTAACCTGAAAGTGGGAATGAAACATTTTGAAGCATTTGTAGCGGCTGCCAACAAGGGCAAGAAATATTCCATCGTCGCCAAAGGAGTGAGGGTGGGGGGGATCGCCCCTCCCCATTTGTCAATGTATTTCCTCCCGCATTTTGAAATGGGATAATGCTCAAGTCCAGTGGAATTAGACACTATGTTTTGTGCTCATTATCCAACAGCTTACCCCCATGTCCCGTGGCCGATGACGGTATCTTGACGACATACGAATCGTTGTTGATCCCGGCCTCGAGTCTGGGCCCAGGCGACGTCGACGAACAGGTTGTGCAAAGTGGGACCACCTTAAGAACTGGAATGACAAAGAAATAATACAGACATGTATTGATATATTTGGGCGACTTGATGATTGAGTTATTAGGGCCGCTACAGTCAAGGTAAAGATAGTGAGAATCAAACAGAATTATGGCTCAATTAACCCCTCCCAATTTTCTTGTTTGAATTTAAATGGGATGTCGAATTATCCACCTCTGTCAATATTACATAATTTACTT
Source organism: Heliocidaris tuberculata (assembly GCA_025618425.1). Taxonomy (NCBI): domain Eukaryota; kingdom Metazoa; phylum Echinodermata; class Echinoidea; order Camarodonta; family Echinometridae; genus Heliocidaris; species Heliocidaris tuberculata. Next base: position 10,988,104 of record CM046850.1, read on the forward strand.
GAGTGTTAAGAAAGGAAATTCATGCTGGTGAATATATGCTCCGAGGAATCTAGGTTGTTGTTGTTTTGTTTTGTTTTTTAAACACTGAAGTTTACTAGCAGTCATGTGATAGATTCAGGATTTTCAGACGTGTCAAATAAAGGTAAATAGTGGATGTGCCAGTACTACAGCGCAGTGTTTGCAAATTGTTTATTTTACATCCGCTTTTTGTACGATATCGCTCTCACACGGAGCGTCAAAGACTGTACCAGTCACTGACGCTATCCTACGTACTCTTAATGGCGTTTAAAATAACCCCTGTTAAGCAGGACAACAACATAATAACACTTTTCGAGTACAAGCAGTTAAACTTTTATTGATATCATATTTAATTTGTATGCAAACAACAGTGTTGGGTCCAAGACCAGAGGGTCCGAGATCCAGATCCAGATCAGACAGTCCGAGATCCAGATCCAGATCAAGATCCGCAGCTCAAGATCGAGATCAGAACACCTGAGATCAAGATCAGATATGTCCGAGATCAAGATCAAGATCGAGGTTACTGATGCCGATCTCGAGACTGGTCTCGAGATCAAGATCGATCTCGAGGTACCAACGTTGAGTCGTGTTTTCGCCGATTGGTGAACGATTTTAAAAAGCTTTTTCGTTTGATAATTTACGTAATGTTGATCTCGAGCGATCTCGAGCGAAAATTCCGAGAACAGAAGTTCTAAGATCAAGATCAAGATCAAGACAACACCTTCGAGATCAAGAACAAGATCGAGGTTACTGATGCCGATCTCGAGAATGGTCTCGAGATCAAGATCGATCTCGAGGTACCCAACACTGCAAACAATCCAAATCACCAATCAACAAAATACTCGTGATCACGAGACCACTGTTCCATTTCCCTAAACACTGTCTAATGCAACGTATAATACAAATATAAACTTTTTGTTCAAATTTTCAACTTACAGCCTGTAACAAAAAAAAAAAAAAAAAAAATGATTTCCTCACTTTTCTTCTGTCACATATCTCTTTGATAATCCTTTAACTATGAGACCTGTTTCCTTGATCTCCCAGAGGCCAGATCTACTGACAACTAAATCAACCCTTCTTCCATCATCTGCTGCTGTTTGTACTCTTCTAGAAGATTCCATACGGACAGCTGACATTGGTGGGGGTGAAGAAATTAAAGGATTATCATAACATGCAATTAATACCCTAATTGTCGAAGACCGAATTTGTTATCAGTACTCTAAACGGCGATTGCAGCGGAAAACACCCCCTTTTTAAGGAAAACGTCGACGACGCCTTAAGGCTGAAAACAGACCCTTTTCGACTCTTTTTGTGAACGCGATTGCGTAGCACGTAATGTGGTGAGTGACCCGGGGGAGGGGGGGGGGGGGTCTGTGGTACTCAAAGGGAGTGCCCAGTGAACAGCAAAAACATAGATTTAAATCACTGGCTTATTAACAAATGCGATTCAAAGCCTTCATTAGCGCAATTAATTATCAACGAAGTCCAAATGACGCCTCGCGTGCAACGGGCACTATATACTATAGAATAGACTAGGCGTTTAGCATGTTTAGAGGCTTTACTACCACTCCCTCTTATTGCAAATGTCAAAGTTATCAGAACAGAACTATAGGCTTCCTAGTACTAAACAGTTTGATTAATGAAGCTGCCAAATGACTCAGTGGTTGCTCCATCGACCGTGTCGAGGTAATCCTCTCGAGTCTAAACGACCCAGACAGTACTGACTTCACACCTTGTCATGTTTCTAAGGCTTCAATTACATAGTTTAATTGCTAAGTGCTATTCCATAATGAGATATTTGATATTTTGATTTCACTTGGGTTTTTAAATTAGATATTCTTGATTATACTGCTTTTAGCCTTGTAGAGAAATTAGACAATCCATTAACTTTTTTTTCCGATACCCCTCCCCAATTTTAAATGTTGTAGTGATACCCCGGTCTCCACAATCCAATCAATTTCTTCACTTTTGCTTTCATCGCCATAGGTTATTATTACATGTATCTCAATCTAATCGTCACCATCATCACCATCATCATCATCATCATCATCATCACCATCATTACCATCATCATTATTGTCGTCGCCACCATCATCATCGTCATCATACTATCATGCGACCTACCCAACTGGTCGTTTTCGATGGTTAGGGACTTCCCTGGACCAGAGACCACCTCTGCTAACGAGTCTACCAGACTGTCCATCTTCTCTACCATCTCAGTAACCATGGAAACGGTTGCATCGTTACTCTGAAGAGGACGAGAAACCGTATAACAGGTTACTTTTGCAGACTTTTTTATACTATTCGTACCTTTAGGATCATCGTCGTTTACATTTCCTAATAAGAGCAGATGTACATACACATGTAAAACAAAGCTAAAGAATCATATACAAATTTCTTCTGATGGATGTCTGAAGAGTTTGGTGGCAGGAGTTAGAGAAGGCGCCTATGGAAATACACGGGCGTCCCGATATAAATGCACACATGACACCGATGTAGGATAATAAACATAAATCAGATTTATTTATGGGGAAAAAGAGACGTGCCTAATGATCTAATTTCATCCTCAGATTCTTTCTCCCAATGGTTGATTATACGCGTGACGACATATATGTCTACACTATGTACCCATCCTTTTTAGATAGATTAAAGATGAAACTGAGTACAGATAATGTGATTACACTGTGAAAGAAACTGTCTAGAATTTACTGGGTTAATAAATTTAGTTTGATTATTTGATAATAACACGATAAAAACTACTTTCGAAAAATAAACTCAAGACAATTTCAATAGCCCTGTCTATCACCTTTAGAAATGTGCGAACATTACAATGGTGTATTACGTAATCCGAACCTGATTTCTATGGGCAGTACAATAGGCCTTTGAAATTACCCTTGAGTTTATTTTTCGAAAGTAGTTTTTATCGTGTTTAATATAGATTATCAAGCTCTGTAAGGTTTTGAATCGTAGATCACGGTCGTAATAAAAAAATACTTCAATTAAAATAAAAATAATCAATCTTGCTTGACATGTTTGAAGTCACATCCGGTAAAAAAATATGAGTTTGTGGGACTACACTCAGGGACAACACTCAGTCATGTGGCATCAATTTGTGTTCGTAACTTTGTAACTATTTCCAGTCATAATTGGTATATGACGACATTTTAAGAGGAATTTGTTCATGTGCCATTGCTACTATAATATCCTTCCACATATGAATATTTCAAAAAATGAAAAAGCTCACAAATAATTAAGTAACAGAACTCGACCTCCTCTTTAATCTTACGTGTGACGACAAATTATGTCTACACACTGTACCCATCCTAATCAGATAGATTAACTGTATGGAGAATGAGAGAGGATACAGCCTGCCTCTTTATTAAAACAAATTTATTGTCTGGCCTATCCAGACAATCTATTTGAGAAGGAATTTGATTTGATTTTGTTATGGTCTAAGTTTTACCCGAAATAAATCAAACTGTTATACAATGGATGACAGTTCAATATCGCAGGCCTTTACGTTTTTATACATTTTATTCAAGTTAGATGTCACATTTGCAAAGACTAGCTAGACAAAATTCCCTAAGCCTATATATATAGGCTCATCCACACAGTTTAGGGAATTTTGTCTAGCTAGTCTTTGCAAATGTGACATCTAACTTGATTTACTAACCCCCTGGCTATATATATATATATATATATATATACTTGACAATTGACAATTAAATCGACAACTCAAATAAAAATCAATCAAAAATTTATGGGTGAGAAAACATTTACTAACCCCTGGCTCTGGAACAGGTATGGGCGGGGCATCTATGATGTCATCGAGGATATCAAGAGTGGCTGGATCATCCTGAAGATTAGAGAGAGAGAGAGAGAGGGAGAGAGAGAGAGAGAGAGAGAGAGAGAGAGAGCGAGGTAAAATAGTGGAAAACATAGTGGAAAAACAAAACTGAAATATGCAATTTATGTTATTTGTCACCAACTAGCGAGATGTTGCAAAAATGCATCTGAACAAGGACTCCACTAATATATTTGCAGACAAACAGTGCTACATAATTTTTTGAAATTCGTATTATCTGTACTAAAAACCGTAATTAATTATACATTAGATCATTTTACAAATTGAAAAGAAATACGAGGGAAAATCCCAACAAGTGTAATCTCTTCTTTTCGTTGGAAATTGTCGGGGGGGGGGGGGAGGGGAGTTGGGTCTTAAAAGATAAACAGAATGAATTTCATAAAATGATTGATACAATATTACGAGGGAAAGAATGTTACCAGCATAAACAAGGAATGTAATTTTTATTTGCATGAAATCACACTCACACATAGAATAGATCACAAGTCCTCATTTCGAATGGCATTCACATATTAAATATTAATATGTATGCCCTTTACATGCTGTAAAATACATTAACATTTCCGGTACACTTTTCCACCATAAAATTGATGTAAGCTCTGGCAAATTAATATAGATATGAGAGTTATTCATTTAATTAATTAAAACCATTTATGACAAAGTGATAGCGAATTAAATGTTTACAGGCCTGGGGCTGATGGAGGTATGAATGTACGTACAAAATATCACATTGCCAAAAATCAAAAACCCCAAAAAGGGCATTATACGAAAGTGGATCGTGGTTGCAACAGTTAAATTCAATGTGGAATTGTTAATTTGGGTATCTCATTCGGTTATGATAATTTAAGGTTATTCCATTGTCATTATCATTATCATTATGAATGCACGACCCTCTATCATATTGAGGGTATTTCATGTTACGCCGACCCAATACACTCTTCTACTCCTTTGCAATAAACACGTCACAACATCATCCATTTTGATGAAGACTCAAACTATATGATCTTCGACAAAAAAAAAATGCACTATCGAAGTGCGTGACGACTATGACGACTATAACTGACAGTTTATTTTCTCGGGGGAGGAAAATGCCAGCGAAAATTCTCCACTTCCACTGTTCAACCGTCGATGGTCGAAATCGGAAGGAAATCGATAGAGGTTTTGAAGATGCATTCCATATTGTTTTAGTAACATAAGATTGGATAGCCAGTATTGTCATCTTATCTCCCAAAGATCATATTCATCACGTGAATTAGGACATCGGAAGGAGCATGTGTGTGGGTGTGAAATGTGGCGTAGCTATACGGAACATGAGGGGAGACGTGCCTCCCCACTTGAATGAGGAAAGGAAGAAAAAAGAGGAGAGAGAAAGAAAGACATGGGAAGGGAGAGCGGGAGGCAATGTAAAAAAAAAATAAATGACACAACCTTCTCATACACCCCCCCCCCCCCCCCCCCCATCTATAGTTTTGTTGGTTGTCAGCAATTCCAGCACTTTTCGACACATTTTGCCCCCCTCCCCGCGTTTGAAAACTCTGGATTCTGAAGAAACATAGGTCTGACTCTCAAACAACCGACAACTCCTCTATTTCCATACTACATGTATAATGCAATGAACAAACGGGTAACGATAAATGAACGCAGCCCAAACTTCTCCTCCGGTTTAATTCGACATGCACGCCGATCAGTTCGATGCACTCTGTGCAATCCATGGAAAATAAACATTGTAAAAATGGCAAACTGTATAGGGAAATTTAAACTCCCCCGCGATATTTAAGAAATATACAAATTGTAAATGACAGTCCGAAGGAGATACGAATGGAAGGTAAAATTTTTGGCATTTGTTGCAGGTGCATTCATAAAGCCCCTGTCACACTGATGGGATCTTCTTAGGTGGAAAAACAACGATCTTGTGCATATTTTTTTCTTAATTTCTTTTATAATTCCTTTTCTCTTCGCGGCAGAAACTGAACCACACCTACTGGCATTGAAAAGGGAAACTTTGGGACGTTCTTTTTTTTTCTTCTTCTTTCTTTCTTTCTTTATTATTTTTTAGTTGTTTCTCGTATTAATAAACATTTTCCGCGTATCGTGTAGATCGTATGAATTTGTGGAGACCCTAAGAAATTTGTTATATGTTCCAATATATCGTGACGCCTCAGAAAGGGAATCGAGACGAACGATCGAGAGTTATGATCCTGATACTATTTCTGCAGCGATGAGAGATGGAGTTATGGCAAAGCTGCGTACCGGTATAATGTATTAGTTCGTTGTGCTTCGCCCAATGGCTTCGCCTTTTTTTTTTTTAAATTGCCAGTGTGACGGGACCTGTCGAAATATACAGATTGTAAACGACAGTTTGACGTCGGAGATACGTAGAGCGCATGCGCGACAGGCTTGTGGCATTTTCTACAGGTGCAATCACAACGACTCCGGTGGCGCTTTTAAGTTATCTCCTGGGAGGGGTTAGATAAAAGTTGACAACCTTTTTAGAAGTTTCAGTTGCCGAGATGAGGGTTGAATGTCAACCTCCGCCTTTACCTTGTCGATGTATTTTATTTGGTTGGTTCAAGTGTTCACATAGTGAGAATCTTTCAATCTTTACATTCTAATGCAGAAAATATGGCACATCCCAGTTTCAACCAGTGAGGTTTACGCGCCGTAAAATAATATATGGCGCGGTTAGGTTCTGCATATTGATAAAATGTTCTATTTATTTAATGCCGAAATGCTGACATCATAATCCCGTTATGTTGGTGCATACGTGATTACTGTATTATATGTCTTTTCTTATGTAGTGCGTTGCGTTAAGCCATCGGTAAAAATTGAGAATAAAAAAAATCATGTCAGCACTTCGGAATATATGCTTCAGAAATTGCCACGGCGTACAGGAAATGTTTATTTACCCTAAAAATGTTTATATACCCTTAAAAATGTTTATTTAGCCTAAAAATGTGAATTGTTATATTATTGCTGTAATGAAAGTGCACAAAGCCATCCAATACTATTTCTTCGATTTTGATTACTGTAACACAGTAATTTCATTTATATTTATTTATATACTCATATTGCTGTATCATGCAATGCTCATTCTTACTATTTTCAAAGACTATTACAAAGCTTATTACTCTTTGGAGCCTATAACTCACAAGTGTAGCTTCCTCCTTAGGCTCCTCAATATTTCATTATTATTCTAGCCCAGTCTGCTCAATTAATATTGCATGCAAACGCATAGATATGAGGTACTCACCTTCTTTTATTTTCTCTGACAATATATCTCTTGTTTGTTCGTATCATTTATCTCGTTTGTACCAATAATTGTTTGTACCCATTTACATGTATACTGTAAAAAACACATTGTAAATGTGAAATATGAAACAATAAACTGAAACTGATAAGTGGCGCAAAAAAGTGACTATTTTACAGAATACGCTTTAGGTAACTAACTGTTGGTTAACAGCATGATTCAGAAGGGAAAATACGAGATGAAAAAGACAACCAGAATAAAAGTAATTTAGAGTGTGTTGAATGAGCACCTGAATATTAAAGCAAAAATGAAACTTCAAACCAATGTTTCATTAAAAAAAAAAGATCACGATTCCAGTTCACCAACACCAACCCTTGAAATGTATAGATGCTCCTTTCCTTTTTTATGTATTTGCGCATGAGGCTCATTCTTTCCTAATTTACAAATTAACCTTTCTAATTCGTCGTTGAATGACTCATCGGGTCCCCAAGAAATTAATTTTCCTCGAATATACGCTTGATGGATGACACTTTATCTTTTTATTTCCCTTCTACATTTACCCATAATCCATCACTTGGGATAACACGTCTGGGGAAAGGATAAACATAGTCTAGAGCTCAGACACTAAAGCATTTCTAATTTTCAAAAATAAAAAGATATCTAAATCCAGACATGCTCATCTGGCAAAATGACTGAAAGTCTGTGATGGTGATGCACATGCTTGCGCGCTGAGCCGAAATGGATCGACAACTCTTTCGGGACAGTTCGGCGTAGTTTTGCATGACTCGATGGAGGCTTAGACGGGACTTGCAAAACTAAATTACGTCTCGAATTTGAACTAGATAATTCTCCCAAACATGTGCAAACCAAATGGAGGATTTGCTAACTGATGTGAAGTGTTGTGTCTAACTTAATGAGGAATAAAATGATTTTCGATTTTGGAAGCAGCTGATCGAGGTTTTCAATAGCTGGCGTTGATTGTTTTTCTGATGAGCTAGATATCTTTTGGAAGGCAAAAAAGCCTAAGGAATGTATTTTCCCCAATGTTGTTAAAATCATTATCAGTGTATCTTTCTGACGCAAGAAAAATATGCGTCCCCCCCCCCCCCCCCCTCGGCAACTGTCACTTTTCGAAGCACTTGCGTTTTATAATCAGTGAAAATACTTTAGAATCAGTGTTAGTGATGAACAGTTTTTCTAGTGGACGCATTTGTCTTTATGGATGCTAAGAAGCGTAATGTTAATTTGAAAATCAAATTTGCCCTCATTCTATCTCATCAGTCCTCATTTCAGAGTGTTCACAGAAGGGGGCAGTCCTAAGATTTTGTAAAAGGGGTCCAATTCCTTAAAAAATCTGACAGGCAAAAAAATTAATAATTATTGTATTTTTATTTTGACTTAAACTCCCACCCCCCCCCAAAAAAAAAAAAAAAAACAACACAGAAACAAAACAACAACAACAAACAAACAAACAAACAAACAAACAAACAAACAAACGAACAAAACTAAACAAAACGGAACCTGACAAGCAAGGAAAAGGAAAATGGTTGGGGGAGTCGAAGTTCGGAACCCATGACCCCAGGATTTGCCCCTGGTGTACTTTTGATAAAAGCAAAAAGTGCGATTTTAGGACAACTACCGTATGGTCTACCATCCCTGGGGCCTGTAACATAAAGAGATACAATCAATCTTGCGATCAATTGTAACTCTTAAGTACATGGTTTGCCATAGACTTATGATTGATATCAATCGTAAGATTGATTTATTTCTTTATGTTACAGGCCCCTGGACAACTAACTCTGTAAAACTACCTTCGGCACAAATACCCCCGAACAACTTGCCCCTACATCAGTTTTCACCAGGTAATTTTCCCAGGCTTATCACGCAAGTAAACAATGCAAATTTATTATTCATGGATAATAAAAGTATTCAATAGACTTAAATTGAATATTTATATTTTGTCTTTTGTTGCTGTTGTTGTTGTTGTAAGTTGGTAGTTCTTCGGGGGTAGATATTCAAGGTAAATGTCCTTCAGTGGAGTAAAGTGAAGGTCCCTCCATTAAGATGGATTCCTTTGTTAATAAATGAGCAGAAGTAAGTGAACGACCGTTGTTTAAATATTTCACATCTCAAGTGAAACATTAATCTAAGTGATACATTTCAGATGGTTGGTAAAATCCGAAATATCCGCATGGCATCCGTCACAAGGCGTCGCTAATGTCCTCATCTTTTGGAACCTGACTATTTCGAGAGTTGATAAGCTGGTACTATGTGCATCAGAGTGAGACTGATGATACAAAAGTATTTGTCTTCTGATTTGCTTTCCTTTTCTTCCATCTCCTTCACAACCTTCTCTAGAACATAATCATTCAACGTTCAATAGCGTAGCTATGGGCAAGGCACCCCTACTGAATGCTAAAAAAGGGGTTTTTAAAAAGAAAAAAAGAAAGAAAGAGAGAGTAGGGAGAGAGGGGAAAGAGAAGGGAGAGAGAGAGTGAGGGAGAGAGAGAAAGAGAGCGAGAGGAGGAGGAAGAGGGAGAGGGAGAGAAAGGAAGAGGGGAGAGGGGAATAGAATGGGGGTAATTGTACATCCCCATCCCACATCTTCCCTCAGACCGTGACCTCCCCACCCCACCCACCCCCCCCCCCCCTCCCCATGACATCACCACCCCTTCAAGAGCTTGGCCCATGCCACGCTACTGTTATAAGTGATATATATGATTATTATTCGATGACTGAAACATGTTATGGTTGATAGCACGTCGAATTCCCGGATGTCAAATGAGGCATAGAAGACTGAATATGTGATCGTCGCATTTGACAGTTCAGTACAAGAAAATAATGTAAGAAAATATTGACAGATACTGTTCTTTAACACAATCATCTACTGTACGACTTGTAAAGTTCCTTTAGTAAAATAAACGACTAACGAGTAACATTTATAACTTTTTAGATGTCATAATCTGAAGTGATTTAAATTCTTCATATATTTTAAATCATATCTCTTTGAATCATACTTTGTAAAGCGGCTTACAAAAAATGATTAACGAGTAAAATCTATAAAATGTTAACTTCATCATGGTCATGGGCTAATTTAAACTCCTATTACATATACTTTTAGTTGAAAATTTAGGTTACAATTAATTTTTTCAAGGAACTCTTTTAACCCTTTCAAGACAATTGACCACATTTTGTGGTTTGGCCCAATAACTTTTGATTTAGAGCCTTAAAAAATATACCAGATGCATGAGTGGAAAGAGCACAAATTTCTGCACATACTGTGTCCATTTTTGTTGCATAATCATATTGCGTTCAATGCCAGGAATTTTAAAAAGGAGAATAAGCTTGAACATCCTTAAATTGGCAACACATTGAGAGGTTCAAAATCATTGTTTTTTTGTCCAAATTGGCAACTTTTTCAACTTTTCGACAAAGTTCCTAATCATGTATATTATTTTCAAGACATTACATCTTACTAGAACTACGTAGCTTTAAAAGAAAAATATTATTGTTGCCAATTTGCAGAACAAAATGTGATCAATTGAGCTCTTAAATAATTCCTGTCCTGAAAGGGTTAAATATAGACTACTATATTTCGTCCTAGAGTATACAAAAAATGGTCAAATGTGCCTATATATTCTTAGAGTAAATATATATATGAGGAAACAACAAGAAATATCGAAATATTAAACATGTTAAACGTTTGTTCATAACTGCTCTCAAGGCAAAATAGGACAAATACGATTTTTTTTTAATAGTTTTTTTGGGGGGAGGATGCCTATAGGGTACGATTTACCCAAACTCTTGAAGAATTTAGGCAAGGGCGGATTACAGAGAAGTAATCACATTAGAGTACCTACTCGGCTAAGTGGGAACCCTGCTTTAGAGAGTAGCGACAACTCATGATTTGAACGCCACTTTGTTTCCACTGCTATGCAACATTTCTATTCAATTCCGATGAGCACCTGGGTGTTCTCAATGGAAAGAATTCGAACGCCATTTTGTTTTCAGAAAAGTCAGACGTCCATGTTGCTACTCTCTATATAAAGGTACTCTAGATCACATTACCGTACAGCGTCATCTCGCATCCAAACAATTGTTGACGATGATGTACTTGTTTCAATAATGTTTCACGTTTGAAATAATAAACTTTAAAATGCACACTTTGTATTAAATGACTCAGTTCGTGGATTCTATAGGGCAGCAGAGAACGAATAAATTGGAAGTGCGCCGGTATCATTCTAAACGGACGTGATCTGTACTCCTCCTGTTCTACCACTGGATGTTCGGAGTATGTTCGGTAACCATGGTAACGGGCATCATTTCGGGATGGATGCCTCGGCGGGAAAACGGGAGGCGGCAGGATAATCGACATGTGACATACATGTAAGCATCCTCATTAGATGGGTACATGGGACCAATGCCTTTCGTGACGAGGTATTTCATGTCCCCAATTAGCCAGGTGAGATAGATCACTGACGAATGATCTGGAAAGGATTTGGTCTACGTGCGCAATTTGGATCATGGTATAAACTAAGATTCTTATTGTTTAAAAACTTTAATTTATTGTCACGGAGTGGAATAACCCCGATGATTGTTCTTCTTTGCTCCTTCCTGTAGCCTTCTTCTTTTAATCATCATTCTGGAGGTCATTCTCCTGTGTCCTAATATTTTATTGTTTTCCTCGGTCTCTTTATTCTGTTTCTTGAGTCTTTTGTTTCACCTGCTTCTTCTTCTCATTGTTCTTTCCCTTCAGTCTCCGACTCATTTATTCTTTCTCTCCTTTTCAACTGTACTTTATTACACTTCTTTCTTTCTCTCACGATTTCTTCTCTTTTATCATCGGCTTTTCATATCTGTTCTTTACCCTCTCCTTCTCTAACTGCTCCTTCTCCTCCTCTTGGCCCATCTTCTCCTCCTCCTCCTCCTCCTCCCCCTTCTCCTCCTCCTCCTCCTCCTCCTCATTTTTTCTTCTTTTTCTTCTTCTTCTTCTTCTTCTTCTTCTTCTTCTTCTTCTTCTTCTTCTTCTTCTTCTTCTTCTTCTTCTTCTTCTTCTTCTCTTCTCGTTCTTAATCTTCTTCTTCTTTTTCTTCTTCTTCTAGTTTTTCTTCTACTTCTCCTCCTCCTTTTTCTTCTTCCTCTTGATCGTCACCTTACCACCCCTTCTACATCCTTCTCTACATTCTCTAGCTTTATACCCATCTTCCTCGACGACTGACAAACAACCATGCAATATTAAGTTATCAAAAATGATAAAAAGATACCTGGCATGCCATTCCAATGGTTTTCTAAGACGATAATCGTGAACCAGCCCCGCTTCCGTAATATCACAATCATGATGACCAGTAAAGCATGATACCAAACAGGCATTGGCGTAGCTTAAAGGGGAGGGGGGGGGGGGGGGTGTGCACTGGGACATGCTTCCCTCATTCGAATGGCCCCAAAACAAGAAGAGGAAATAAAAAAGATAAAGGAAAAGGAGAAGGGGGATTGATGAGAAAAGAAGAAAACAGGAACCCCTCTCGCACTCCCTTAATCATTGGCCTTGTAAATCCGCATTTTAGTCACAGAGATAGATCGCCCCCACCATGATGCCAATACCCCCCTCTGTTTGTGGACCCGCTCTACGCCACTGCCGACAAGTTCATTCGCACTATAATGACCGATACGAAGTCGGAATCGTGACTGACATTGACTTAGATTGCGACTTTGAGTGATTTAAAAGCTAATGAAAGCGAATAATGCTTCCGAACACAAGAGGAAATTAAAACCTGTAAATCAAACAAGAACTAGCTTCCCGTCATGTCCCTCCGGCAAACATCCCCTAATGAACTTAGGCTGAGGGTCAAAGGGATGCATTTTAAAGGCAATGTATCATTGACTATTTGCATTGAGGATCACTGTTAAGATAATTCTGTTCAATGACAGATTACGCTAGATGGCAAAAAAAATCTCAAGTGGTTAATTGTGATTTTTAATTAGTTCCATATGTCTCTATACTATTATCATGATTATAAATTCCTCCAGCAAAGATTCCAAAATGAACTTAAGCTACCGGGTGTCGAAGGGATGTATTTTAAAGGCAATGTATCATTGACTATTTGCAGAGAGGACCAATGTTAAAACAACTATGTTATACAATGACGGATTACGCTCAGAAATATTGGCAAACAAAGAGTTATTTAAGTATATATCAAAAGAAATCTTAAGTGGTTAGTTGTAATTTTCCAATTTGTTTCATAATTCTCTCCCATTATAAATACATACCTCCAGCAAAGATTCCAAAATGAACTGAAGCTATAGCGGGTGTAGAATGGATGTGTTTTAAAGGCAATGTATCATTGACTGTTTGCAGAGAGGACTAATGTTAAGATAACTTTGTCAGAATGACAGATGGCGCAAAATAAACAATCTGCCAATCAAGTGAATTAGAAAACATCTACAATGGCTAATGAAGTTAACATTTTGAATTTGTTCGGTATGTTTTCATCATTACAAATTTACCCAAAGTAGCTCGAAAATGTTGGATTCAAAATGTTGCGATTTAATTCGTTGTGCCCCTAGCTTAAACAAACCTGCTAATTAACGACGAGTTTAATTCATTATACAAATTATCTGGCAACATATCGAGTAAATGTTACAATAATTCTGACCAATCTCTGTTAATGTAAAAATCGGGGTGTAGCATATGCGATATAGGTCCAGTCAAGGGGAGAGGGGGGGGCGGGAGTTGGAGGGATATTAGTCTTATTTGGTGAATAAAGTGCAAGGAAGCAGGGCTATTGAGTGGGGAGGGTTAGGGTCTATGACATGTATGATGGGGAAAGTGTCATCGTCTTCTCGCCCTCCCCCCCCCCCCCCCCTCTCTCTCTCTCTCTCTCTCTCTCTCTCCATTTGACATATTACTTTGCCATTCAATTAGGGGAAGTGTCCCCATGCCCTACCCCCCATGCTACGTCACTGTCCATATACAGGCCCATCATGAGATCATAGTGTATTACTACTATGTGTAAGTTTGACCATGACGTCCAACGGACAAAATAATGAGATGGAAAATTGAATTACAGATGATCCTGTGAAGGCTTCTTGCAGTGAGTCCGTATTTCAAACGAAATTGTCTTAAAGTATAATGTTTGAAAATGACCTATCAGTTGGGGAATGAGATTTCTCAACTATTATGAGGGGGAGGGGCTTTAGGACATTTCACTGGTCCTAAAACGATTTTTCATCTGCCTTTAACTAGCCTTTTGGACAGGAGAATCATCCCCATCTAATTCATTTGTCAGATATCATTTATATATACCTCAGTCAAGACCGACAACCGACATTTTGGCAATTCAAGGTAATGTCATTTTTTTGATAGGTTTATTATCGGTATCTGGTGTTCGGTCTCTTTGGTGTGACTAGGCCGGGTACTAGGCTGATTCGTAATTTGTAGCATTAACACGATCGCAAAGTCCTTGCCATCACCTATTAAAACATGCAAACACTACAATGACGTATTACGTAATCTGAACATGATTTCTATGGGATATACAACGGAATATTGAAATTCTCCTTGAGTTGATTTCACGAAAGTCTTTGCGATTGTGTTCATTCAGCTATGAGAGCTTTACTGTTCTCCATTACTAAAGTGCAGATTAAAGTTCATTGGCGTATCTAGAAACTAATTTATAAAGGGGGCGAAATGTATTTACATGTAGAGTATTGGCACATGAAAAAAATTATCATCCGTGAAAATCATTTGAAATTATTTGAAACATTAATCAATGTTACTGCAGGGGAAACAAACTGGATAAGCCACGGTAGTCATCGTTACACAGAATAGCCATGGAACCATCGCGTACGAGAACCGGGTCATCCCTGTGTTAGACCTATGGGAATTACAGAATTCAGAAGTCAGCGGGTTAAAAGAGATCTGAAAACGGTTGAAAATAATAATTGTAAAAACATGACTTACCGTGAACTGTGAAACGAAGTTTTCTATCTCAACTTTCGCCTCTCGTAGAGCAACCCGAGCTTTATTCTGCGGGATAAAAAAAAAGAGTAATATACCAGGGCCCCCGTTTCATAAAACTTGTTATCAGGAGAGCGTTTCATCAAGTGTTTTGTCAGTGATTTTAACCGACAATTTTGCTCTCAGCCATTCAGATGCAAGGATTTCAGTAGCTTATAACAGTTGTCGGTTAAAATCACTGACAAAACACTTGATGAAACGCTCCCCAGTATGACATCTCTGTGACAAATTTGCTCTCAGCCAATCAGATGCAAGGATTTCAGTAGCTTATAACAACTATCGTAACTTGTTCTTGATAACAAGTTTTATGAAACAGGGCCCTGAGATGAGATCATTGGTCCTGCAAGTTAGAGGTATCCTGGGTGAACAATTATATCCTTTGTTTCCTAGAACTTATTAAACCATCAATTTTTCAAAGAATGGGACTGTAAAACATATTGAAAATGAGTCCAATTAATATTTTAATGTAAATGACGCTCGGAAGAAAAATGCATTATCATTAGGATAATTCCTTATCATGTTGAATTGAATTGACTGAATTGCAACGATAGACTGGTAACGAATGAACCAATAAAACCAATTTTAAAGATGGCTCTCGAGTATTGGTCATCGGCTTTCAATTATAAACAGTCTAGAAATTTATTCTGAATGGTCGATTATGTTGTAATTGGGAACATTTGTGTATAACAAGGTTTTGGAATCACCATTAGCTTCAACTAACTGACCCAATTAAAAAAGAAAAACATTTGTTAGCCCTCTATATAGACTACTGTATTGAGTCAAATAAAAATAACATCTTACAACTTGATGAAACTGATATGTATCTTTAACTCAAATAGAAAACAATAATATTTCTCTCATTTTTGTCTATAAAAACAAAGGTTGAAGCGGCTGTCCCAATTATGCTGAAGGTCACAAACAATGAAAAGTATTGGATGTAGCATCAGAATTTGGTCCAAAGTTGTAAAAGATTTGTCGTTTTACCTGAAAAGATGAAAGCATTTTTACAACGCTATCTTTCAAGGGGTATTTCTATCATGATATTCTTCTATTCTTCTACATGGGGAATAAAAATAGAATCTGAAAACTCAAAAATAATTTTTCATTTTTACCACAACTCAATCTTCGCTTTCATCTACCAATCAGATAACAAAATTAAACATAAAATTTAGATCATTCCAATCAGATTCACATTTTAGAAGTAACCTACCAACTTTTCCTCAGGTGATGACCCAACTGGTGCTTGTTGATATCTAGGCGTGGTCAAGGTGGCGGGCGTGGTCAAGGTAGCGGGCGTGGTCATTGTAGTGGTTTCCAGTGTGGTCGTCGTCATGATCTCAGTCGTAAGCTCTTCCGTTGGTTCAATGGGAACTGCTTCTGGGGCAGCTTTACACTGGAGGAACTTAAAGACTGAATAACGTGAGAAGAAATGGAGAAAAACAAAGGAAATGAAAATGACGATTATTCTGGGTATCGTGTCCTTGAAACGTTGGCCTTTAACACGTTTAAGACCGCTTTATACCACTATCCGCACAAAAGTCGCATTCTATTATTATTATTTTTTTTCAATTCCTTCTTTTTTTTCTTCTTTCTTTCTTTCTTTCTTTCTTTTTTTTTTTTTTTTTTTTTTTGCCATGCTTTTAGGTATAGTGATTTTGGGGGAAATAATTGTCGGATGTACCTTTCCGGATGGGCGTAGTCTAACAAAATAGATGGAACATGCAGAGAATTAAACATTTAAAAACCATCTTGGGAAAACGAAGAACGGACCGTAACTCATGGATTACAATCATCATCGGTTCTTGAACCCGTGTCTAATGCCCACTGGTTGCTTATCCCGAATCACATTCTTCTGAATCATTATGCAATTTGAAGGTAATAATGAGCATGATGAAGGGAAGGGGCCCTTTTGAAATTACATTTTTAACGAGGTTTACACCATAAGCAGATCTAGGGTGCTAAAGGGGCATTTTCCTTTGACATAAAAAAGAAAAACTACCCCTTATGCTCATAACAGTCCCCCGGTACGTGAGCAGGTGAGGGGTGGAGTGAATTTAAAATTTCATACTACCATAGAAAAAATATATATATATATTGTTTTGCCCACCACCCCCCCCCCCCCCCTCCCCGGCAATCCTGGATCCGCCTCTAATCTTAATGAGTTACATGAACATGATGAATGGATGAATGAAACCATATGAGCTTAGCAGACCGTGCTATACAGCAGAGACAGAATGAATGATAGGTGGGGCGAGTGAAGCGAGTCGAGCGGGGATGAGTAACGGGGGAGAGGTGGCCCAAACATCAAGCTTCATTTGCATCAACACCTGCTATAATGACTCGGAGGGTCCCGCGCAGAAAATAATGATGAGGATGAGCAAGAGGAGAGAGAGGAAGAGAGGGAGGAAGAGAGAGAGGGGGGGGGGGGGGCAGAGAGAAAAAAAGGAGAGGAGGAGACAGGGAGAAAAAAAATAGAGGGAGAGAGAGAAGAGTGAGAAGAGAGATAGGGGAGAGAGAGAAAGAGAAGAGAGGAGAGAGAGAGAGCGAAGGGAGAGAGGTGAGAGAGAGAGAAGAGAGGAAAGAGGAGAGAGAGAGAGAGAGAGAGCGAGTGAGAGAGAGAGAGGGGAGAGAGGGGTAGAAGATAGGCAGGAACGAGAGAGAGCAATGGCTTGAGAAAGAGAGAGTAAGTTGAAAGGAGAGAGAAGGGAGAGAGAGAGAGAAGAGAGGAAAGAGGAGAGAGAGAGAGAGAGAGCCCTCGGGAGAGAGAGGGGAGAGAGGGGTAGAAGATAGGCAGGAACGAGAGAGAGCAATGGCTTGAGAAAGAGAGAGTAAGTTGAAAGGAGAGAGAAGGGAGAGAGAGAAGAGAGGAAAGAGGAGAGAGAGAGAGAGAGAGCCCTCGGGAGAGAGAGGGGAGAGAGGGGTAGAAGATAGGCAGGAAAGAGAGAGAGCAATGGCTTGAGAAAGAGAGAGTAAGTTGAAAGGAGAGAGAAGGGAGAGAGAGAAGAGAGGAAAGAGGAGAGAGAGAGAGAGCCCTCGGGAGAGAGAGGGGAGAGAGGGGTAGAAGATAGGCAGGAACGAGAGAGAGCAATGGCTTGAGAAAGAGAGAGTAAGTTGAAAGGAGAGAGAAGGGAGAGAAAAGAGAAGAGAGGAAAGAGGAGAGAGAGAGAGAGAGAGCGAGGGGGAGAGAGAGGGAGAGAGGGGTAGAAGATAGGCAGGAAAGAGAGAAAGAGAATGGCTTGAGAAAGAGAGAGAGTAAGTTGAAAGGAGAGAGAAGGGAGAGAGAGAGAGAGAAGAGAGAAAGAGGAGAGAGAGAGAGAGCGAGGGAGAGAGAGGGGAGAGAGGGGTAGAAGATAGGCAGGAACGAGAGAGAGCAATGGCTTGAGAAAGAGAGAGTAAGTTGAAAGGAGAGAGAAGGGAGAGAGAGAGAGAAGAGAGGAAAGAGGAGAGAGAGAGAGAGAGAGCCCTCGGGAGAGAGAGGGGAGAGAGGGGTAGAAGATAGGCAGGAACGAGAGAGAGCAATGGCTTGAGAAAGAGAGAGTAAGTTGAAAGGAGAGAGAAGGGAGAGAGAGAAGAGAGGAAAGAGGAGAGAGAGAGAGAAGAGTGAGAAGAGAGAGGGGAGAGAGAGAGAAGATAGGAGAGAGAGAAAGAGCGAGGGGAATACAGAGGGGGAGAGGGGTAGAAGATGGGCAGGAAGGAGAGAGAGCAATGGCTAGAGAAAGAGAGAGAGAGAAAAAAAAAGAGAGAGTAAGGTGAAAAGCTAGAGCGGAAAGAGAAAAGAAGGGGGATGGAAAGATGGGGAGATGGAGAGAGAGAGATAAAAAGAGGGTAGAGGAGAGAGTGGAAGAGACATAGACAGACTGACCCAACGACAGAGGGACGGAGAGAGTGAACGAAAGTAAAACTACATGATAGAAAGACAATGAAACAGTGGGGAGACAGAAAGTGAGGGGGGAAATAAGAGTCAGGGAGAGGGAGACAGAGACAGGGATAGACATACCGAGATAGAAGAAGAGATAGGGGAGTAAAGAGAAATGAGAAAGAGGGCGAGAAAGAGGGAGACCTACCACGTTGTTAATAAAGTATAATGACCAACATTTATCATTTCAATGTTCACATTTTTAATCATCATACATGTTCAGACTTGATTGTTATCTTTTTGATTAGCCCTTTCTGATCAACTAATAAAGATTGATGTCTAGTTTCGACCAAGAAATTCTGGAGAGCTAATCAAGCTAAAAGTCAATCTCTAATTCACAATGTTCGTCTGAGTCATTTCACATCTTATTTAGATCTCGATTCTAAAATTACCTCGTCAGCATGTCGCTATTATATATTGATGCCACGAATTTTCTGGGAGAAACGTTCGAAATATCACCGGACTACGTAAAAGAATTAAGATCTCATTATCTTTTCTAGGACACCGTAATCCTCTCCACTAATCCTTCTTGTTTCAGAGAGTGTAATGCCCGTCTAGTCAGCTTCCGAGATTTAAAGATAAAGTTGAGTTCTGGTCATGCGAATGCATTGTAAAAGAAACTGCCTGAAAGCAATTTGGACGGGTTGATTATATGTAGTACATACGAATTTGTGTATACCGTGATGTTTTGGAACATCACAATAGTCAGTCTTACTAAAAATCACATGCACACACAGAAATGGGTAAATGGGACAAAAACACATGTGCCGTGAACGTTTGGTCAAAACCCTTCAGCTATTTCTTTTCATCGAATATCATGAATATGAGGGCATGTGAAAAGGACTCCTTTTCAGTGGACATTTTCCTTTTATGACCTTCTCCAAACTGACATAGATTGTGGATTGGTATGGAGTCCAAGATTTTATTGTTAAATTTTCAATGTATATTTTATAATTACAATCGCTAGACGAAAACATTAGGCACTAAAAACATGAAAAAGTAGTTTAATTATGGATTTGGCGTAAGAACACAACATGGTCAATGATTAACGGAACTCCTGGTTATAAGCTATTCTCCAAGAGGATTAAGAAGGGGCAATCAAAACAGACGATGATTAATTTCAGATGATTGGTGCGAGACGTTAGGAGCTTTCCTTAATTGGATAAAATGACACTTTAAGAGCATGGAAAAAACAATTAAACATCCTACGCATTGATAGGTAAAATGTCAAAGTGTCCGTGTCTTTTGGCTTTCCGTAAAGCCCACCGCACACTATACGATCGGTCTGCTCATCGATTTTGGAAGAAAATATAATAGAATTTGATATAAAACAAGTAATATTTTTGATTTAGGTTCTGAATAGTCATATAGATAGTAAAATCGAAAATAAGGCCTACTGCGAGCTTTCTAGTTAGAAGAAAGGCCAAATCGGCTGCTAGTCGTAGTGACGTCAGTGCAGTCCTACGATTGTCTACGATTTGAAACTGATTTGGCCATTGCTCCGGGAACAAGGCTGACAGCGCACCGAAATCCTGTGTTTAAAATATGCAATTATAGTTCAGAATCTGAATCAGGTAGATTTTAGAGAGATAGAGGAAGAGAGAGAGAGAGAGAAAGAGAAAGAGAGAGATTAAGGTGAGGAGTTAATCCGATAGGTCATTAACAACGTTTGAATATCACTTTGGTAAAAATAGATAAAGACATCTCTAATAAGTAGATAATATAGATTAGAAGAGTATCATTTAAGATACTAACAAAATAAAGTCAATTGTTCTACTGAATATATATTTACAGGTCAGTTCCTTTTATTACTAAAAATAATCTTCTTCTTTATTAGCAATTTTCTTGCATACTAGAATTGCAATTTTTAAAATGGCAAGCCCTTCTCTTGAGCGGAATCCTCCATAGATTTACGTCACAATGATTTCTGTTTTCTTCAATGTATTTAATCAGGATAACAAGAATATAAATGAATAAAAGAATAAAGGAATAAATATCATTATGGCAAGTTCCAAGTTTCTTGTTTTTAGCAACTTTCGTGCAGCTTTACCGAAAGCTATTGTTTATCACTGTTGCTGTCGGATATAATGTACTCTTGCAGTTATGATTCTCCAACAATTAAAGATTCTAAAAAAACGATTCATGCAGTGCTTTTTCTAATGTTATTTAGACTGGAATTTAGCTATTGGAAATATATGTCGTTTTAAAGCTGATATATTGCATGGAGAAAAAAGAAATTGGCATTTGTTAATTCTTTGAATAATAGGACCGTGTTTAAAGCACAAAAATAAGGACGATATTAAGTGGACAAAAGGTGAAAGGGGGAAGTAGAATACGGAAAAGTTGATAGTAGTCTTACAAAACAGAAGGGAGCGGACATATTATTCCCTGGCCGAAAAGGAAATGATATAAACACTGCCTGAAGCAGTGAACGAAAGAAGATGAAAGAGGGAGATTATTGCTTTTTACGCTCTGCCAATTTTCTTTCGCAATAATTACAGGCGGTCAGTAGTCCCTTTTTTATATAATGAAAGAGATGAATATTTGATGGCGGCAAACACTCGAGACGCCACGAAGAATCATGTTTCTATCACGTGCCTCATATTCTGGACAAGGACATACCAATGGTCAACCGTTCTGAGGGTCATGCAGGGAGTCAATACTGTTTCTAAAACAACAGGGGTGAATGTTCACTCTATTTTCACTCCCAAGGGAGTCAAAGGGAGTCGCGTCAGAGTGAATATCGAGCGCTCTCTAAAAAGAAGAGTTAATTCTTAACTCTATTTTCACTCCCCTGGAGAGTGACGTCAGTGAGGACTCGATTTTTTTATTTTTTTTGAGAGAGAGAGAGAGAGTAGGCATACACCTTGTTCGTTAATTTAGAATATTGACTGTATTGAATTAAAAAGTAAGGCATGATGATCCAGAAAATGTCACTGTTTTCTAAGGGTAATCATAACATTTGTTTTACCTTCTACCAACCTTACGGCATACCTATGCATATTTGGTTTTGAGGATCACCGAGGGGTTATGAAGGCACATACATGCAGTGGCGGATTTAGGGGGGGGGGGGCAATGCATTGTTTTATTTGAAGGGGACACGGGCCGGGGAGCAATGCATTGTTTTATTTCAAGGGGGCACGGGCCGGGATCCCCCTCCCCCTTTTAGAACGGAAAACATTATTATTATCATTTTTTATTTTTTGCTTGTCAGAGAATTATGGAGGGAAACTGGACCCCATACCCCCCCCCCCCCCCCCCAACTGAGCGTCTTTTGGAGGGCTGGCGAGACCCAAAAAATACGGATCTCCCTTCAAGCAGTTTCCCAAAGTTGACAATCCTGCATACATGTACTCTGTTTATTTATTCATCGAATTACTGACTTTATTGTACTTAAAACGTAAAGCTTGGTGATACAGAAAACTGTCATTTGTTATTGGGAATTATACCATGTGTTTAAGTCTCATAATTATGCAAGTACATGTACAAGGCTAGACGGACGCCCCCTCTTTTTTTAGTTAGCTCTCATTTACGTAAACCACTTGGCGGACGCCCCCTTCCCTATCTCTCTCTCTCTCTCCCCCCCCCCCCCTAATTCTCTCTGTCTCTGTCTCTCTCTCTTTCTCTGTCTCTGTATCTGTCTCTCTCCCTCCCACTCTCTCTCTTTCTCTCTATCTCTCTCTCCGATTCACGTACAAGGATTGACAGACGCCCCCTCTGTTTTCATAATAATGTATTCACGACGGGTTACAAGACATTGATGTATCGAAGTTAGATTAGTCATGCATGATAATGATTATAGAGAACATTCCATCATGCTACATCAACATGTGATATGTGACATTTTCAGCAATAGGAACACGTGACATTTTCAGCTAAATATTTCGTCGCCATTTTGTTGTTAGAAATTGTGAATGTCATCCATCAGACGTCAAGAAGGAGACATCAAACAGTTTTAATGTTAAGAATACACATTGCCAGGAAGTTATGCAAATATTGGAAGTTATTTCAAAAAATCTTTTGCCATCATTTTTTTGTCAGTCATCAATCAGTGCATGGAGTAGCGCTGGAAGGGGGTAAACGTACCCCCTAACAAGTTATTCCGTAAATATTCAACCTAATTTGCTGATGTATTTGAATTAAATCTCAATACACATAATGTGTATACATAATGCAGCAAAACCCTGAGTAATGTGTAATTGAACACTCAGGTGAGTTTATAAGTTATTTTGTTAGTTCATGCAGAACCGACTCGAAATCCTCTTCCCCTCCTATTAAAAATGTACTGCGCCTCCCTATAATGTCTATCAAAGTTCTTCAGGCCTAAATATTTTAAATAATGGGCCTCGAAAGAGAAGGGTAAGTGACCCCCCCCCCCTACTCCCCCACTCAACACATCAGTCGAATAAGCCCCTCCTATCGTAAATATTTCAACGACGCTCCTGTCTGTGATCTGCCCATGCTTACCACATAGGCGCTTGGCCAAATTTTCGCAAAGGAAACTGATGCCTCTTGCTCGAATATGAACTTTCCAGTTTCTAAAATGACAGTAAATATTTTATTTCGTCATCAAATTACACCTGATAAGATATAAAAATGACATTGCTCGGGCACCCCTCCGCCCAATTAGAGATTTTCCGGGGTCTTGGTTGCTCCTCGAATACTAGTATTCGTATTTTCAAAACTGTCAGGGGCTACAGCCCCTCCCCCCCCCCCCCCCCCACCCCACCCCAAGCCCCGGCTTCGTACTAAAATGACTCTTACCTTCTTTGTAGCAGAAGAAAGGATGGGAATCTGCACAGCTCGACTTCTCATAAAACAGGCTGCTATTGGCGACGAAACACACCGATGTCCCGTTCCCTATTGTTCTCTGTGTGGAAAAATTACATAAATAAATTGTGGTACAGTACTTTCAATCTCTGCTTCTCATTGGAAATATAGGGGAAAATAGTGACTGAATGCCATTTTGTTTCTTGTATATTGTACTTCTTGTAGACTCCTTCTCCACCATACTCAGTCGTACTGTTTTATTCTGCGTTTATGCAACGAAACCATATTAGAATCATAATTAATACTTATTATTACGTTTATATATCAATAAAATTTTTGTTTCTGTTATCTTCTTTAACGTTTTGCATTTTGTATAAAGAGACATAACGTTTGTCAGTGGAAAATATATTACTTTTTCGGCCCAATGAGTGCCTTGGCCAGGTTTGTCCCATTCCAAAGGAAGGATTTCCTCACTCGAGCCTTCGAAATCCAGCGTCAAGTGCGCCCCCATTTGTCGACATATGGCATAGGCTTGGTCAAAGGTCAAAGGATCATCAACATGCCTGTGACATCTCTTTTTCCTGAATGACCAGCCTTGCGGACATTTGTCGTCTCTGCTCACTGAAAAGTAAGAATGTAGTCAACATGACAAAGAAAAGAGACAAATGATGAAAAAACAAATGCAGTGACGTACTTAGGGTCACGGGGGCACGCCTGGCCTAATCAAATGGGGATTTAAAGGAAGAACAAAAAGAGAAAGACAGAGAAGGAAAACAAAGAGAGAGTGAAAGATTAAAGGGAGGGGGAAGGGAACGTGAAAAGTATATGCTACAATTCATTCCAAACCCTGCCCGATATTATGACCCCCCCCCCCTTCTTGAAACCAAGGCTCCCTTAATGTCTGCACCCACGCTACACCAGTACTAACACAAGCTCATTTAGTATACGCACTCATTATCAAGCATCAACATCGTACTAACATCGTACTCATTAACAAGCATCAACATGGTACTAACACAGTAATCATTATCAAGCATCAACATCGTACTAACATCGTACTCATTAACAAGCATCGACATAGTACTAACACAGTACTCATTAACAAACATCAGCATCGTACACATTAACAAGCAACAACATTGTACTAACACTATTCATTAACAAGCATCAACATCGTACTAACATCGCACTCATTAACAAGCATCAACATCGTACTGAGAGCATGACGTTGTGTCTTAAAAGATAACCAGAATCAACGAATCTGTCAAATTGATTCGGGGTAAGTGTGTTTACCCAAAAATATTCCTGAAATTGGATTCAAAGATATACAATATTCTGAAAACTCGTAAATTCAGCATATCAAACTTATGGTAGAATAGAAATCTGAGATGAAATGAAGTGTGAATTTAAAGTGTACCAATCACCTGAAAAAATAATTTGTTTACAGCTAGAAAGTATGATATCAATCTCGAAGAACTTTATCTGGCATTCTATCTTTCAACAGTTAAGGAGTATGAAGGAATTAAAAGATAACATGAAAATGCTCGCGCGGAACCGAACTCCGAGTTTGGTTCCGTGCTAGGCCTTATTTTGGCGAGCGCGTACGGGTGCGTCGAGTAGTCTACTCACGAGTCCGTTTTAAGCTTACAGAGAGTGTAATTAAAATTGCAATATATCTTTATAGCATTAATATCTGAAGCACATATTTTTAATATAGTATAACGACATGGATCCCGTAACATATAGAGCAAAATAATTTTTGGTGGTTGGTACCCTTTAAGATGGGATGTAAAAACAGAAAAGGGATGTGAAACGGTGTCTAATTTGGACTAATGGTAACGGTCAATTGAAAGTAAACCGAGTAAAGAATCAGAATAATAGATAGTGGTTATCAGAGTTGGCGGAAGAAATTAAAGAGGTACTGGATGGATGGAAAATGGTAAGGGTAAAGAATATATCAGGAGAGTAAAAACAAATGACATTGATACATGTTTAGTAAAAGTCACTGCAATCAATAAATTAGACATAGATGGAAAAGAATTTTGGTTAGCTGAAAAGTAACAAAAACGTAACTATCCAAATGGATGCATAGATGCGATAGGTTTGAGTTGAAAAGATTCCACAAAAATACCAAATTGAAAAGATTTAACAACAAACAGATATCGACGCCCTAGAAAATGATAGGCCTCTGCTCTAAAAGTATAAAGTGATTCCCCAAACCAGAATGTAAGGATTCTCTTATATCAATGACAGCAACTAATTTGCTTTCCATTTGATTCTACTAGAAATTCAGAGTCATAAATTCATATGAACATGGTGAATGAAATGATGAGGAAATTGTGAAAGAATAATGTTTTCAGAATATTTTACTCCACAGAAATGTGCGGATTCGGCCAATAGGTAGTTAATAATATACTCAACCAAAAACAGAAAGTTCTTCCAATCCTGATACTTTTATATATAACTCGAGAAATATTTGGTTAAATGTGTTCATTCAAGTCAAAGTCTGCAGAGTTTCCTTACCCACAATTTTATTGGTTATTTTCGAACTATTAGTTTTTTTCATAATGAAATTATGAATTTTTATTATAGTTAATACGAGAAACGAGGTAATGCAGGCCGGGTGTTCATTCTATGCACTTCTTTTCTTCATGTACAGGCGCATAGCTTGTAATTGAAATGCATAAAACTGTATTGAAAAATCGTATGTTTTAGTGCATTGCAAATTATCCGCCTTAACATGAACAAAAGATGAAAAGAAGTGAATGAGTTTGCACATGTAAACTCTGCATTGCATTATAAAACGAAAAGCCCAACATTTTTTGCACCGACTGCAATGATAACCATATAGTTTCATTATGAAAACATAATCAATCGTTATCAAATAATCAATGAAAATGTAGACACTGGTAGATAACAAGATTCTTAATGCTTAGCTTTTTGAATGAACAAATTTCAATAAATATTTTTCGAGTTATATTAAGAAGTGTCAGGGGTAACTTACTTATTTTGCTTGAGTATAGTTAACCCTTTCAAGACAATTGACCACATTTTGTGGTTTGGCTCAGTAACTTTTGATCCAGAGCTCTAAAAAATATACCAGATGCATGAGTAGAAAAAGCAAAATTTTCTGCACACACTATGTCCATTTTTATTGCGTGACCATATTGCGTTTGATGCCAGGAATTTAAAAAACAAGAATAAGCTTTGAGATCCTTAAATTGGCAACACATTGAGAGGTTTAAAATCATTGTTTTTCATCAAAATTGGCAATTTCTTTCAACTATTCAACAAATTTCTAACCATGTATATTGTTTTCAAAGACATTACACCATATTTGAACCATGTAGCACTAAAAGAAAAATATTATTGTTGCCAATTTGAAGAACAAAATGTGATCAATTTAGCCCTTAAATAATTCCTGTCCTGAAAGGGTTAAGAGAGAGATGATCTAACAAGACGTCATCAAACACGCAATAGTAGAGAATCTTCCATGATTGAGGGAAGGCTTGATTTTAATAGTCGAAATTACTGATAAACAAAAGTCATTAAATGAAATAGTAGCAGTGTAACTATGAAAATGAAGGAAAAGGAAATAATAAAATGAGTAAAAATGAAACCCAAAACAAAATTATGAAATAAATCACCTCACAAATTAAATGTATCTGTAGATATTTTAATGCATTAAGGGGCGTTGGTAAAAGGAATCGAGTGGGAAGAATTTATGTAGCAAATAAATGGTAATTGTTAAAGTAGATCTTTTTCCACCCTTGTCGATAAGTTTTAAAAGTCTAAAAACACATTTTTTCTATATATATTCGTCTGCTTCTTTTATTTTCAGAAATAAGAAATCATATACTTGAATTTCATAACAATTAACATCAATGTTTATTTATTTATCTATCTATCTATCTATCTTTCTACTTATTTTTTTCTCTCTCTCTTAACATGCTTAATGATTGAGATTTTTCTGTCTACAAATCTGTCGGTAAATTTGGTCTGGCAACTCTTCCTCCTTCCAACTTCCAAGTATACTTTTTGCAAAATGAATTTGATTTTCAAAATGATACATTATGTCAGCGTTTTTCAGCCTCTTTTTTTTTTTTTTAGTCACAGCTCCCTTTTAAGAAATGAAAAGTTTCGCGTCGCCCCAATCCGAAAGTCATTACAATAGATTCGTTTTGCATCCGCCAAGTTACATGTACGGACAACTCTTAACCCGTTGACGACTGAATTATCTCATTCCCATAGGCTTAACACAGGAACCGTTCGGTTCCCGTAGGTAATGGGTTAAGACGCCTTTTTCCCGAATATGAACTTTCCAGTTTCTAAATTTTGACACTTTTTTGTTGCGAAAATGTAGAGAAATTACGTATTCGGACACCTCGCTGCCCGATAGTGGTTTATATTTTTATTTTAACTAAATTTCTCTCGCGGCACTCCTGTTGAAAAA
This sequence comes from Heliocidaris tuberculata, assembly GCA_025618425.1. Lineage (NCBI taxonomy): Eukaryota > Metazoa > Echinodermata > Echinoidea > Camarodonta > Echinometridae > Heliocidaris > Heliocidaris tuberculata. Next base: position 11,016,390 of record CM046850.1, read on the forward strand.
CGCTGCATGATGTAATAAGATATAGCTTTCTAGTATACTATTGTATACTGTATACAGTTTACTGTATTCTAAATTCAACTGTTTACATGGTATAGATTTATTGCTGTGAGTAAGGTAAAAAGAAAACTAAGATTCCGCTTGTATAGATAAGATTATTACTCTATGAATAAAGAAATAATAAGATAAGTAACGATTATGATAAAAATACTAGTACCAAAACAAATAGTAGAAGTATGATTATGATATGTAAATTAATACTAAAAATAAAATTAATGAAAAATAGTGAAAATAACGACAAATACAATATGTTACCTTCCGAGTCTCTTCGAGAGGAACCTTTTTTCTGCTCTGTGTAATTAGATTTTACATGAAAATGAAATAATAATGTTTTGATAAAAATTAAAATATACATGCAGTGCGATGTTCGTGATTGATTTTATTAGTAAAGATTTGAATCACTTTTATTCACTTGGTGTTAACCATTAAATGGTAGTGACATTAGGAGAGTGAGTGAGCCTTTGTTCCTGATTCAACAGTCGGGACCAATGTCGACTTTCCACTAACGCTCAAAATAACGTCCTTGCGCTATTGGCCGACAGGGGGCGCATTCTCACAACGTGTCACCACGTGTTGTGACAATAGACAAAATTACATTAAATGACACATGTTGCGTTATACGGCCCCTGTCGGCATGGCTGGGCCAATAGCGACAACCTGCTTTTTTAGGTGATGAAATGGTGATAGCGGAAAGTCAACATTGGTCGTGATTGTTTAGGGAAACCTTAGGATATGAAGAAAAAGTAAACTTTGAGAAAAGTTCTCAGTTGTTTTTTCTTTTCTATTGTAATGAGGGGATACTTTCAAACACTAGTGGGTTTAATGGGCACAATGGCCCTCGCCCCCCTTTTAATCGAATTTGGCATTCCTTAGATACACAAAAAGAATGTTTTATATTTCTGTGTATTTTGTATTGTACGGAAAAATTGTCTACTCCAGCATTTATGATTAAAACCGGTGACATCAGCTTGGATTTTTATTTCAGATCTCATGGAAAATAAGAATCAAGAATAATTGTGCGAGATATTTTAAAGAATTGGACTTTCCCCCATTATTACCCCGCACTCCCCCACCCTTAAACTTATGAGAAGTGCATTTTTAAATTGCTACTTTGACGAAAAAAAATCTGTATAGCAGTTGTTTTAAGATGATTTTCATTTCAACACTGTTAAAAATCAGCGTTCTCTTCACTTACTATTTCCCGCAGATTTATAATGGCATTTGGTCAGTGATTCCTTAGTACAGCTTCCTAGCTTGGTGGCGTTTTTGTCGATCCGACATGATAGTTTCGACCCCTTATCTAATAGTCGGTCACAAGTCACATAGGTATAGGTGTTCTCCTGATCCTCACTTGGAGTTCGTTGGTCAGACCCGTTTACAGAAGAAGAGGAGTAGGACATTAGGTCTTCTGCGTAATCCTGAAAAGGACAGTCACAATAAATTGTCGTTTAATGCTGTAATAGCTGACAAATTCAGGTTATGAAACACTGGCATCGGAAACTTTCGTGGGCACATGAAAATGATGGAGATCCGTAACTGGAGATCCGCTTACAGAGCTTACAGAGGAGTAAAGGTCTTCTGTGAAATTCTGAAAAGAAAACCACATTAAATTGATGTCTGGTGCTATACACGGTCATGAAGTTCTTTGATTTACCCCGATCCTCCTGTTTTTATATAGAACATGTGGCATAACAGCATTGACTAGCTTTCCTTTTTTAAATAATGTGTGACAGTCATATGCCTCTAAAAACTTAAGTGTTAAATCACCATTTAAAAGGTCCGAGGAGTGACCACTTTTTCAAAATGGTATGATTAACTGTTCTAACAAGCTGGATGCAACGCAGTAAGGCTGAATGTAAGCAAATGTTATGTTAGCGAAATTTGGTCCCACAACCCCCATCGAAAACGCACAAGCAACGCCCCTTTTCCTGTATAGAAGAGCCAGCAATAAGAGTGACCAACCTGTTTTAGGGCTGTTCCACCGTCAGCATACGCGCACGTCATCTTGCTTCCCTCACACTGAAACTGTGTGGTATCTCCGGACGCCTCCGGACATATCCGGCCGTTGCCGTTCTCCTGTTGCATCTGCTTCACCAGGTGACTCGAGTTACCCTTGATCCGGAAACAAACCGGAGAGATCGAAATGTTGCCCATGGACTCGGAGAAACACTCACAGATGTCCCGGCATCGGGGCGATGTCTGAGGGGAAGAAGGAGGAAGAAAAAAAAAAAGCTTTGAAATTTATTAAACAGGCTTTAGCTCCTGCAAAAGTTACCAGCGCACCGTGCATTTCAAGGATTCGAATTGTCCTACCAGGCAGCCAGGCACTTACTAGGCCTAGTTTGAGAGCGGAAAATCTATATTACTTTCTTGTCAAAGGACATAGGAGTCGAACTATGTACCTTGTGATCCACAGTCCGGTGACTTTATGCACTAGACGAAGATAAAGGAAATCTAACATGACGATACAATACATGATAATATAATGTCATACATTGAGAACTATCTCGTTTAATTTTTGTTCCCAAATTATTCAAAGTATCCCTATTCTCAATTTTTATTTTCAACAGATCTGCATTTTTTGCTTGTAATTAAAATGAAAAATTAGAGTTCCATGTACCACACAGCTACATTGCCCATGGCCAATGTGTCCGATCAACTTTAGGGCAATCATCTTGCCCAACTTGGATATATATATATATATATATATATATAATTTGCACATTTGTAGTAAAAGGTGGTTGGATTGTGCAAAATGCTACACAAGTTGCACATAGAATTTCCCAAATGTGGCAAGACACACAACAGCCCTCAATTTATTACCCTGGCCAGTATTTCTAAAAGTGTGTATTCTTCGTTAAGAGTATGGGGGGGGGGGGGGGGGGGGAATTAATCCCCGTGTAGTAACATCTGCATTTCACAATCAGTTATATCGGGAGAAGAAAGCCAAGGGACACAGTGATTAAAGTTCGCTTTCACCTCTCAGGCACAGGTGACGCCAAATAATTAATAATGAATACGACCTATTTACTGCTCTCAAAATAGAAACTACACGCAATGTATGTTGTGTGTGAAATAACCGGGGTTTTTTAATCTAAAAAGTTTCATTTCGAATGCATGATATTTCCTGGGAAGAATATATGGCCTATTTGGGGAAAGAAAATATAAATTTAATGTAGGCAATTTAAAGAGGGACAGTTTATCCTTTATACCTCAAAAAATCTATAAGTGACTAGACAGGTATATCCCTATTCGGTAATGATGAGTCCTGATCAATTGTGTAATGTTGATACATGTACATGTATTTGCTTGACTGTGTTTGTGAAGATATATTGATCACAGTACTGAGAACGGGTAATTAAACACCATATCCGATGGCTATTTAATACTCTTACGATCTCAATACGGTGACTCAGTGGAAATTGCCTCTACAGTTTCTTAAGGATTACATTATAAGTAACTTAAAACATGAAAGGAGCAAATGTCTTGTACCTTCGCTCAAATTATTTGATAAATATTCAATGTCATAATGATTTCAATGAATTACTGTACCGTCGTAGATTCCGAATTGCGAAAAAGCAAAATCAATTTTCCATCGTTTTAATTACAGGAGCACGCATGAAATATAAAGTTACAAATATAGCGTTGCGGATTTTGAATTATCCCTGGACGTTAATTATAGTACACTAAATAACGTAGATCTATAATATAGATAAAAATGAAAAGTGATGAATGTTTTGCATGAATATGTCTAAGTCTTATCTATAGAATTTCAAACCAAGCAGCCATCATTAAGTGAGTTAACGTTATTACTATTTTTTTGTTTTACGTTTGTTTGGCAAATCCAGGTTTGTATCTAGAATTCAGAAATGACAGTTATTAATTAACTGTATATTTCGTTTTCTAAAAAAATGAAAGTATTGCGCTTCCGTGTTTCTTGGTATTACTAACATGTCTGAATAACACGTTAAATCATAGTTTACACCAGTTTAAGAAAGTGACAAAAATGGCGCCCTAATAACATTCTTATCTTCCAAAGATATATTTTACACTATATGCCGACATAACGCAAACATTATGATCCCAAACGCACAGATGTATGCGGGTGTTGATTGAGCGTCCAAGGTATTAATACCTCCGTCACACGGCCAAAGCGACTCCACACCGACTCCAGACCGACCAATTCTTGACCATACGAAGTAATGTCATTTTTCGTTCGGTCTGTTATCGGTATGGTATCGATCTCGTTGGTGTGACTGCGGTATGGTACAGTGAAGGGTAGGCATATTGTTATTTCGACCTTGAAAGGGCGATTATTCACCGTGTCGTAGTACATGGCGGGCAATAGCGTAGCGGCGCCACTCGGAAAAGGGTGTGATGATAAATTGAAATCTGGCTTCCATTCGGGGATCAGATCATTTAGCCTCGACCTTCATATTTTGCATTCAAGATACAAAATCATTGTCTGCTCTCATCAAGAGAAATTTCGTTGTTATAGGACTTTGACAGTTTCGTATTTCTGGTACACATTTCTCCCATTTTGTTGTTTTGATAATAATAATAAATGTAACTTATATAGCGCCAAATCCACTCTGTGGAGTGCTCAAGGCGCATGTAGAATTAATTAAGAATTAAACAGAAATGTTTTTACATGATTTTTAAAAGAATCAGATGTTATACACTTTTTGATGTCTTCAGGAAGGCTTTTCCATAATTTAGGACACGCATGGGCAAATGATCTTTCCCCCCAAGTTTTTGCGACTTTAGGGATCACAAGAGAACTGTAAGTGGAAGAGCGTAAAGATCTCGCGGGGGTGTAATTTTGAATTAAAGAGGTATTGTACTGGGGAGCAGAACCGTGAAGGCAGTGAAAAGTGAGCAAATATGTTAGAAGAAGTATAAAACTCTTAATACTATACCACAAGTCCACAAAGATATGCGCCTCAAAATATTTAGCTTTCAGAATCCAAAATCATTGTCTGCCCTCTTAAAGAAATGTTGTTTTATTGCAGGACTTGTGGTTTAATATCAAGACTTTCATATTTCTTCTAATATTTCTCACAATTTTTAAAATGTGTTGTGAATCTATTGCGCTAAAATCATTATAAAAAAAACTTTTATAACAGCTTTCACCTATTTATGAAGACATGCGACTTCTAATGTGATCATGGTGCCATATAGATACAATAAATTACCACCAGTCATTCATCGTAATCAGCATGAAGTCCATTTACAAAGAGTGTATTTGAATTTTGAATATATAATTCGATAGTCTTTTACTATTATATTGGTGTGATCTAGGGATTTTCAAAGTAACTCTGTTTGGGATGAAGATGGTCGAAATATGTAAGACAAACGCGCGAAGTTATCTTCCAATAATTATCGTTCCATAATTTATTATACACCTTTATTTTCAAAAATTAGTTTTCTATCCGTTACGACCCAATTAACTATACACGATAACATATACTATTATATAGTTCATGTTTTAAAAAGAGAGGACTTCACATATATTCGCTGTGTTCACGGTAGACCGAAATTGGTGAATACATCTTTGTTGCTATTTGAATATATTTTCAAATTGCCCTATAATGACACTCTTTAATATTTAGGTGTTGCAATAATGTTGATGATGATGATGATGGTATATCCTCCTCTGCTGAGCGCTCATGGCGCTCGCTCTAGAATGTCTCACAAATTAGTCAGTCAGTGTGTGTGTGTGGGGGGGGGGGTGCGTGTCATATATAAGATTTTAACCTATATCTTGTTCAGTGTACTATGGTTGTTTATTTATGAAGCTTGTTATGGAATTATATCATTTGTATTGTTTATTGCCATGTTTAATTATATTGTGTAATCAATGCTTAATTTGTAATGTAATATTCATTTTGAAAAGGAATAAAAATTATGAAAAGAAAAAAAGTGTGTGTGTGTGTGTGTGTGTGTGAATCAAATATGATTAATTACGTCTGGGGACTGACCTTTAATGTCACTATCTGAAAGACGTGACTGAGTTTCGAACCTGGGTCCGATCAGAGTCAGTTTGTTGGCGAATACAGAGAAATGACCGCGGACGTTACCGCAGCTAGACCAACTCCTGATCCCTGATCAGTGTGGATCAGTGTGTCAAAATGACATAGTCTTTATCCATTATCCTTTGTTAGCATAATTATTCTTGAGATGATGACGTAGATGGGAACAGGTAAGTCTTGAGGGCCGACATGAAAGTGGAGAGAGTCTCAGAGTCCCATAATAAGGAGGTAATATAAATAATTAGACTGGAAAATGCTGGAGTAGAGCGCGAGCGAGAGCAAGTTCACCAGCCCCTTACACATGTCACACCCCTGTTCGCCGCCCACGTAATCAAATAAGAATTGCCGACGATATACCCCCCCCCCCTCCCGTCTTAGGTATCCATTGTATTCTGTACGGTTGCATGTGGTTTTTCCATTTTCCAAAGGTTCATAATTACGAAGGTTTGTTGATCAGAAGGTTCATTGATCCGAAAGTTTCGTTGTTCAAAAGGTTCCATTCAAAAATTCACAATTCCAAAAATGAGATAGAACCTTTAATCATTTTTGGAATAACAAACATTTGAAATAAACAAAAAACCTGCAGAATATCAAATGAATCTTGGATTAACATACCTTCGAGAATATCAACCTTCGGAAAAAACGACGTGTAACCGTTCCCCGCCCGCCCACATAATCAAATAATTAGTCGACGAAATGCACGTGATCTTAGCTGTCTGTACGTTCCTTGTTTCATGATGTGGTTTCTGCATGCCATGTATGTACTTCAATAGTTTCTTGCGGTAAGGTATGCATGAAATATGCAGACAATATTAGTGATAAGCAATTGGCGACTTTTGCAGTAAGCGTGAACATGATGAAGTGAAGGGGAAAATGCAGGGACGTAGCGACAGGGGACTGTGTGATGTGACGCCCCTCCCATTTCAAGTTTTGATATTATCACGTTACGAATTTGTATTTTTCGAGCCTAGTTGGCATGGTTGGTGACCCGCCAAAAGTAATGAGGTTTTTTTTTTCTTCTTCTTCTTTTCTTCCCTTTTTTTTTTTTTGGGGGGGGGGTATCATTGATTAGTTAATTAATTTGTTTGTTTTAATCATTCATTTATCCATTCATTCAGTATATATTTATTTATTTATTCATTTATTATTCATGCATTCATTTATTTATTCATTTATCTTTATATTTATCATCTTTTTGTTATTTATGTGGTAGTGGTATTTGTTTGCTTGTTTGTTTATGTATGTATGTATGTATTTATTTATTTATTTATTTACTTACTTTCTATCCCTTTTTTACTTGTGGGAAATTATTGTCCTAACCCGTAGGAAACATCCTCCCCATTCACTCGAAATGGTTAGAGACCCCCTTTAAGAAAAATGATAGAGGATGCGAAATAGACGGAGTGCCTAATTGTGTCGTGCGTGAAATAATGACTTCTAGTACGCATCTTGAATATAATCATTGAGTTACATGGTCTGTGAAATAACTTTTTCTCATTTAACTTTAACATTTACATCGCAAGTTCATCATCATTATCTGCTAGGAGGAGAGATGGAAGATGATAGAAAGTTACGACATGGGAAGAAGAAGAGACAAATTTTACAATAGTTGCGGAGCAAGAGGCAGACTGTAAAAAGACATTACAGAGACGCACGCAACGAAATAGAACGAAGAGAAGAGAAGAGAAGAAGAATAACGCCCGTCTCAAACGAGGCGTCATTTAGCTTGCGTCATTACCTGCGCTAATCTAACCTGTGAAGGCTGTTAACCCAAACGCCAGTATGTTTTGTTTCATGTTCTGTAAAGTGCTTAGAAGCTATACGCATATCAGCGCTATATAAATGTTAACTATTATTATTATTATTACTAAAAAATATTGTTTGCACTGTTGAGTTGGAGAGAGGGGAAGGCCATAGCAGAATATGGGAGTGGAAAAAAAGAGGGCTAGAGAATAAAACGAGAACGGGAAGAATTGAGAAGAAAAGAACAGAATGAGAATAGGACGGAGAAAGACAGTATAGTATAGGGGGGAAATAGAAGGACTAGAAAGAGAGAGAGGGGGGGGGGGGAGAGGGCTGGTGACAATATATAAAGACCTACAAAAATATCATACAAACATAAAATTCAGACATGAATGTATACAGAGGGAGTGCTTTATCTACGGTGAATACATTCAATCATTTCAAATTTTCCCTTATTGACATTTTCCGAGCCCCGACCTTCATGCACGATGGCGTATCCGGAAAATGGTTTACGGAACGATGAAGGGGGTGGGTAACCCTTTTTTTTTTTTACGGGGGGCTGTAGCGTAATGTATCCGGGCAGGTCCCGGGTACGTAGACCCACAGCAAGTTTTATTAATTTTCCTCCCTATGATTTCATAGTGAGGAGGGGGCGTACGTCAACTCCACCCTCAACCGCCCTATGCTGGATAAGGCTTTCATACTGTACTGCAGCTAATATTTTTTATACGCTAAGCCTCTTTCTCAACATGCTCAATCAATCAGAGCAATCCACAGGTTTTAATGCCCCACTTCTTCCCGACACAGTTACCATCTGGACCATATCTTGATGCGAAGGGGTGCATCCAGGATTTATCAAGGGGGGGGGGCACAATTTGGAAAGAAATTCTCATTTTTTTTTCACATTTTCACATTTCATCACATTTTCAGGTGTCTTTTGGGGCGAAACTTTGAAAAGGGGACAAATTATTTTTAGGGGATGGTGTACTTAGGGTATGCCACTTGGGTTTCAAAAGGGGGGCACGTGCGGTTATGCCCCCTTAACCCCCCCCCCCCCCCCTCCCTTTCCTCGCTGATGCGCCATTGATCTAGACCATGCTTTGATGTATCCCAAGTCTCTAAGGATGTATCTATAGGATGGGTTTCTCGATTAATTGAATCTGGACCCCAATCAATACCCGTATACTCAGCGACTCTTCAAGCCCCGGTAAACGTGCTTCACCCCACCGTAAAACGCACGCACTGCAGACAGAGCGCTCGCTATATATACATGTATATATACATTTTGAAAAACAGATATGGTTAATTGTGCGAAAGTTGATAATATGATTTTTGATAAACGAAACTCCCTGGAATAACAATATGGGATAATGTGCTTCAAAGCGTATCTCGTATTGGTGAAAGTAGAGAAAGATTTTTTTTTTTTTTTTTTTTTTTTTTTATTTCTTTCATTCAAACTTTAATACGAGAAATGAACCCAGAGATTTGATACTATTGTCTATTTTTAAAAAAGCAATAAGGAATAATGTGCTTCATATCGTATCGATAAAATCAGAGAAAGGGATAGTTTGTTGCTATAGCTATGCATATTATTCAAACTTTAATACGAGAAATGAGCCCAGAGATTTATAATACTCTTGTCCATAAAATAGCAATATGAGATCACGTGCTCTATAGAGTATTGATGAAATTAGAGAAAGGGATAGTTTGTTAGTTTGTTGCTATATATAAATATAAATATATATATATATATATATATTCAAACTTTAATACAATTGTTTATTTTAAAAAAAGCAATAAGGGATAATGTGTTTCATATCGTATCTATAAAATCAGAGAAAGGGATAGTTTGTTGCTATAGGTACGCATAATATTCATATTTTAATACGAGAAATGAGACAAGCGATTTTTGATATCATTGTCCATAAAATAGCAATATGAGATATGTGTTTTACAGCGTATCAATAAAATCAGAGAAAGGGATAGTTTGTTAGTTTGTTGCTACACACACACACACACACACGCGCCCGCACACGCACACACACACGCACATATTCATTCAAACTTTAATACAATTGTCCATAAAATAGCAATATGGGATGTATGTTTTACGATAAAATCAGAGAAAGTGATAGGTTGTTGCTATAGCTATGCATATTATTCAAACTTTAATATGAAAAGTGAGCCAATGAGATTTATCATGATACTATAGTCCATAAAATAGCAATGTTGGATCATGTGCGCTATATGGTATCGATGAACTTAAAGAAACTCGTATTTATTCAAACGTTGTACGAGTAATGAGCCCAGAGATTTATGAAACGACTGTCCATAAAATGGCAATATGGGATCATAATTATGCTCTACAGAATATCAATGATATTAGAGAAAGGGATAGTTTGTTGCTATAGCTACTCATATTATTTTAAAACTTTTACGAGAACGGAGCCCAGAGATTTATGAAACTATTGTCCTGTATTTCATAATGAAATATCAAAAAGAGATAACGTGCTTCAAATCGTATAGTATTGACAGATGTATTTATCAAGTATCAAATATGCAGGAGATGAATGTAAGGCATTCCGATCAAATAATTCGTTCAAGCCATTGCGCTCTGACAAAATCACAATTAGATTTTCTCTCATTTTTCTTCAACCTTGCTCACACACACTTTTCCCTTTTTATCACAAAAATGTGAATATCTACTGATATAATAATATACAACTGGTATATGAGGTTTTCGTTTGAAAATATGTAAAATGAGATATACAGATTTTATGTCGATGAAATTTCCCTTACAAATTCATAACTTTGAATATTAATAAATGATTTATCTTAATTTTTCTCTTATTTTGAAATTACACTCTCATTAATCTGCTAATTCAGTCGCATGCTTGAAGTTTATTTTACAGATATTTTTGTAATCTTAATTTTCGTACATATTCAGAATTGTGTGTACGAATGTATAATATATTGTTTATGTACAACATTGCAAATGCATCAATTTTCCTTTCGAATAAGAAAGATAAATCAATACGAAATACAAAATACCAAAATCGTCGAAGTAGAGCCTCTAAATCCCCATAAAATACTGAGAATGTAGGACGCAGGGTTTTAACCTTATCTTTGCACATGTTGCAGCCCATGGGCCAATTAAGTAAATGTATACCTGTCTTTTTATTGAGCTGGCCATAATGTTGATAAGCTATTAGCTGATTGAGTCGTAATGGGGTTGACATTCACTTTCAAGTGACCCGAGAAAACCGGGTAGGACTGCATTTGCATGCGCTAAAGTTAAAGTTGAGTTCTGGTCTTGATATTTCTAAGTAAAAGAAATAATTGAGAAAGGTAGATTATGTGGTACATAAGTATTATTATGCATGTATTTTGATGTTTTGGAATCTTGCTGAAAAGCATCCTACAGTGAGTCAATTAAACATCAATGCATACATAATTGGATACGTAGGACTACCCTCGCATGTGACATGAAATTCTGGTCAACACTTTAAGGCTATTTCTCGTCATATTTCCAATAGAAGAGCGATCCTTCTCATGAAACATTATTTTCTACTACCATACTCTTCCACAATTACACAAAACATATAAAAAAGAATGTAAAAGCTCACAAATCATTTTTTTACCTTTACCAGAATTCAATCTTCTCTTTAAGCGTCCAGGGAGGACTGCATTATGCATTTGTTAAGCTAATAAGGGATGGGATCCTATAAAAGGGCGCTCACTTTCATTATGGCGCAGCCGATCGTAGAAAGGCGCGATTTCGACGAGTTAAAAAAATAATAAAGTAGGCGAGTGCGATCGAGGATAATTGGTGTATAAGCCGCATACTCTTTCTGTCATCATGTTTATTTTATCACAGTATTATTATTTCTGCCTGAAGCCATGCTAATGTAATCACTGATTTTAAAAGGCAAATATTTCGGTCACTATTCTTCGATGATTTCAATATATTTATACATGTTTAATTAGGAAATTCGATAATTGACTCGGTCCCATTGACATGATACCGAAATCTATACCTGTCAATGATAAGAGGTACTTTCAACAGGGTTCTGACTATGATGCAAATATCCATTTGAAATATATAGGAAATTCAGATAACCAAAAGAATTAAAGCACCAAGTATTTTTTCCAAATTTTTATCTTTTCTTATTTTTAATTATTTATTTCTATTTTTTATTCATTTATTATTTTTAAACTAATTTATATATATATATACAAGTATATGTATGTATATATATATATATATACATACAAGTATATGTATGTATATATATATATATATATATATATATATATATATATATATATATATATAGTGGGATGAATTCAAGCCAAAGATGACGCAGGATACTCAGGAAATTATAACTCTCTTTATAACTGTTTCAGAATAAAAGAAGTCGAAAGACGAAAACTTAAGAAATCAAATAGGCCCGCTACAAAAAGGCAAACTTACATCTTGACACAACAAAATTGTGATTTTGTTTAACGGAATCTTCCCAAAACACATGTGTTTGAAATATTTTAATGGAAATTAACCTCTTTCATGGCTGATTTACCTAAAAGATAAAATTGCCTATGGATGTAGGAAACGTGGAACAGGTTATCAAGATTAGTGCAGAATATGAAAAAGCAGACATGGGAAAAGACTATAAATTTTTTGGTGAACAGGGGCGGCTCCAGAAGTTTGCTAAAAGGGGGTTCCCATTCCCAAATATCTGACATGCAAAAAAAAAGAGAGAAAAAAAAGGTCGTCAAATACTTTGGCTGTTGACTTCAACCAAGAATCTCTGACAAGCAACAACGACGACGACAACAACAACAATAAAAAGAGGGTACTGACCATACTGACCATCGCACACCCCCCCCCCCCCCCTTCGATCCGCCCCTCCTGCATCACAATCATAATTATGTCAATGTTCTTTAAACATATCTCTTAATCACACACTCTTATCAGGCGACGTACAAGGTAGGCATACACAATATGTTGCAAATGAAGATAAACGTCCCATGTGGAGCAATTAGTCACTTGCCAGGGGGTGGGGGGGGGGGGGTTTGATACTCATTTTTTTTCTAATGCTCATTCTGAAACTGTTTTAAAGCATAAGTTTACTTAATTTGATCTCGTTGTTTTTATTTTATGTTAATGTCATTTCAAGATTCTGTCGGGTTCAGGTAAAAATAATTCACTTATATTTTCGATGTAAACGTGGTATTAAAGCTATATAATGTGATTTTAAGGAGAAGAATAAACGTAACTATTTGACTGGATCCTTCACACGTTAAAGCAGGTAAAAGATGGCGGGAGGGGGGTTAATTACGAAATGTGACACCAGACATATTGTTTCCGACTGCAAGGTCAACCACCAAAAAAACCCCAAAAAATTACAGTATTAAGATATGTCTATACAAAAAATTTGCTAGATAATGAAGCACTTTTACCAGAAGCCTAAATCATGTAAATGAAACGCACTTGGGAATCTGGGAAATACAAAGCAAGACTTTCCTTTTTCTTTTGAAGCACCAAAACGATGATCTTTTTGCCTAAAATCTGAAACATAACCTTTTAAGCACTTTAAGATAAATTAACACACAATTCAAGCACTTTTATTGTATACTTGTATACTTGTAATCTGAGTATATTATGAGGGATTTTATAAGGTATATTATGAGTATATTAAGAAGTGAATGTTTGAAAATAGTGTATAGCGAGTCTTCTACTGATCTCAAGACTATACAGAAGGGCAATCTATCTCAAGGTCGAGACTGCTTTATATCAAAAATTGTGTGCCTGGCGAAAAAAAAATTACAAAAGTAGCTCAGACAGACATTCTTTTGATGGATGAAAGATCATCTCCTCTTAAATTCTCTGAGCTCCTAATTGAAATTTCATCTTTCATTCTCTTCTTTTTCCTTCACTCTGTCAGTTCGGGAAAGTTCACATCTATAGTACAATCTAGTCCCATCAATCAAGCATACAAATTATATTACGCATATTGTGGAAAGAGCAACACAATATACCCGCCTCCCGCCCTTTAGTGACGTCAAGAATGGTAGACCTTGTTGCACAACGCGTTACGACCAATCACAAGTTAGGATTAATCGCAAGCATCCTATACCATCCTATCAAGATTTGTCATGTTATAAGTCACAACTGAAACCTTAATTCAATTGGCCAGAGCTGGAAAAGTTGCGTGAAATATACGACTTGCGACTGATCGTAGCAGTTTGTGTAAAGAGATCACGATCGGTTTAACAATACATCTGCTGTGTTCTTTCTGAAAGCTCACAACCGCTTGTTCCAATTAGCGATCACCCTAAAGCATTCAGAGGGAATCCTATAGCGAATTAATCGTGTTAACCTAATGATTTCACCTTATGATCCTCACATATATAGGACGGGTACCGTTAAGAGGATTGAACCCATTTTACACCCACGTATTCAAAAGCATTTCGCCTCCGATCTTTGATGTAATGAAAATAGAATTGAAATTGTCGTAGTGGGCACGAATATAAGGTGATTGATAATGGATGTGGTTTTGCAGAGTGCAGCTCTCAAACATTTAATGCATACTTATCATTCAACCACATTCGTAAAACTTGAAAGGTTCGAGAAAAGAGGTTAAGCAAGCAATTGAAGAAAAAAAAATAAACCACCCAAATTTAGCTAATTACCACAAACCCCAAAACAAAAGTTGCAAGCATAATAAACCTTGAAAAATATAATGATTAGAACTCACATCGTATTGACGGTTCTTATCTAGTCGATCATAACATTGACGTCTTTTTAAAATTCAATTGACTTGGAATTATATTACTATACTCTTTCACTATTCACTTACTGAATCGCGGGATCTTTCAAATAGTTACATTAAAGTGAAATAGATATGTAGGCACTGAAAGGATAGACGTTAGAGGGGAAAAAGGTGCACTTAAAGAACGAACCTCTAAATGAACGTTGAAAGCATGTACATTCTGAATAAAATGATTAAAGCTTTTATTTTATGAACCATATTTACCACCTATATCGAGTAGAGTATATGCCAAAATTGCTGCCATTTTATTTAAATCAATTAACTTGAAATGAAAGCTTTTACAATAAACTATTCTCCTTTTTATTTTTTTAATTTAGTCCAATTACTGAAGTGTGTGATCTTTCAAGTCGTTGCATTAATATGAATATCCGTGTTTCGGGCGCGTCTGTTTGGAGCCAGAAGGGGTTAAATAATATACTTTAACGCAGATTTAACGCCCTTCTTGCATGCTTGCATACGTGAGTTCAATATTAAATGTTTTATCACAACATGAAATCATAACCAAGACAATGTCGATATAAAAAGTGGTGACTGTGGAGAGAGAAAAAAAAACACTATTTAAAGGATAGTAATTTCAGAATGGTTCTCATACGCACACTCTGCCGACTACCAGAGAAAGCTATACAGGAAAAAAAAAATTAAAGACTAACCCGAAAAAAAAAAATCAACAACAAAAAAAGCGCATTCGTCATAATGTTCGTATGTATACGAAATAGTTCTTTCACCATGTTCACAATACATGGAAAATCTCCAAAGTTTTCATGGAAAGAGAAAAAAATCGTGCAATCAAATAAAGAATAGTTTGGTGATGGATTGTCATGTAAAGTGGACGTATCAAATATCTTGTTAGTGTTTGTAATTGAACGCCCTGAAGAAAACATTAAGCCATTATTAGTTTTCATGTGCGAAAAGAGGATGAAAAGGGCAGAAGTCAGGTAATGAGGATAATTGAGATAATAACAATAAAGAAAAAGCACGCGTGCTAAAAAAAAAAAAATTGGAAAAGAAAACAGAGCTGACGACAGGAAGCGATAGTATCGAAAAACGATATAACGACTGTCGACTAAAAATTATTAGAGTTTACACGATAAGCCGGTAGGTAAACCGCTTGTTAAAATATACATTGCAGAATGAAAATATGAAAAACAAGTTAGATGAATATAGATGAAGAATGACGAAAAGAAAAAAGACATGAGTGGTCTCGGATAGATGGAAAAATGTTTTGATAGTTCGAAACATTTTTTTTTTCTCTCTCTCTCTCTCTCTCTCTTTTTTTTTTTTTTTTTTTTTGTGCTATTAATGACCCAAAGAATTTCTTATCATTACCAAGATACATACGATATTTCCATAGAAGTTTGAACATTGCGAGGTCGCTGCACTGAATGTCTGGAAGGAATTGCCATAAGAATTTTTATTTTTTATTTTTCAATTCCTCGAAAACAAACAGGCAGAATATCGGTGGCATAATAAGCCTCCGGGCTCTAATTACCATCATTCGCATGCCAAGATGGGGTCATGTTGTCAGAAGATCTACCTAAGAAGTGCAAGCAATTTGACATCCTCAAAGACTCTTGAGAGGCATCTGTATACCCCAGGCGAATACTTATAACTCAGTCACGCCGCTATACCGACTCCAAAACCGAGTCCAAATCGACCCACCCCTTCCTCTTTATTTTTTTTTCTTCGTTCCGTTTTCTTTTTATTCCCTCTTTGTCTCTTCTTTATGTCATTCTCGTATTTTTCTTCTTCTTTTCTTTCTCATCCTCTCCTTTTTGTTTTTGTGTGATGTAATCTTTGTAGAGTCGAGTAGGGATCTGTGTACAGTATGTGAGGGTGTGGGTGAGGGTGTGGGGTAGGGAGGGGATAGAGATAGGATATATGGTAATCCGAGATGATTTCTTTTTTTCATAGAGCAAATCTATTTTTCTTTGGGGTATATTTAAATAACATATGCAATGTGTTATCATTGACAATGTGTGTATATACAGTACATGATGTATACAGTTTGTGTGTGGGGGGGGGGGGTTTTTTTAATTCAAGTATTCAGGTATTCTTTTTTTTTTAATCATATACTGCGTTTCAGATATGACTGATATAATATTATATTTTGTTAATAAAGTATTAAGAGTTCAGTTGGAACATGTTTTATTTGTTTAACTTCAGTGCATTACTGCTACATTCGTACTCTACGAAGCAATTGTATTTATTTTGAAACCTTGTGACACTGTATATTATTTTTCAATAAAATATAATTCAAAGGAAAACAAATCTTGACCTTAAAGGTACTTCATCCTTTTTGCAGACTTAAGCAAAATAATTCAGCCAAACTTTGCACAGGTTTGGGAAACAACCTGTAGACACTGCCTATGAAATTTCAAGGTCACAAGTTCTATAACTCCTTTGAAAGAAATGAAAATCTTGCTTTTGTCGCAGAGGGAGCTACTCAGTTCTTATAATTTTCAATCAAGATTGTTTGATAGGATTGGTTATCGTGTATTTATAGTCTTGAACATTACATGGTGTAGATTAGATTATAAAATTTATGTGAAAAATTATTTTCCACCAATACCAAAACTCAATATTTCCTTCAAGTTAAAAAGCAAAGCGCCCATTAAAATCACGCTGAATATTATGCTATTAGTAGTCATGATGTCATCATATCCAATTTGAAGTGTGGTAAAACTGTTTCCTTGGGGGAAACTGGGGAAATGGATACGCTATGATGATGGCTTTGCTTCAGGCGATGGGTAGTAGAGCGAAAATGACAGCCTATTGCGGAATCAGTCCACTTTCTTTATCAAGTTATCGGTCAATGGTTTTAGCTTTAATCCCCCCCCCCCCCTCTTATTCTCTATTTGACTCCCGCTCTTTCACTTCTTCGCTCTCCTGCTCTCTGTTTCCGTTTTCTCTCTCCTCTTTTTCTCTCTTCTTCTTCTTCTTCTTCTTCTTCTTCTTCTTCTTCTTCTTCTTCTTCTCTCTCTCTCTCTCTCTCACTCTCTTTCTTTCTCTCTCGCTCTCTTTTCAAGTTGTTATGTATTTTTAATTGTGTATTGATGTATATTTCTGTCGGTTTGTATATATATATATATATATATATGTAAGAAATGAAATGAGAGAATAATGGTTGAGTAGCTTAATTCAAAGTTCCCCAGAGCTGTCCTCCCTTTTTGAAATTTTTGCAAAGGTTGAAAAAATGTCTCCGCCGGTTGCCAAAGCTGTTGTATATGTTATTTCCTTACAATTGTTTATAATTATTCTAATGTATACATGTATCTCAAAGCATTCGCTTGGATCCAGCTGAGGCATGCGGCTTGTCATTGTTCAAAACTCACCTGCCCCCGACAAAGGAATTAATTAAAGAGGTTGAAGATTTGTCAATCTGTCGGTAATTTGAATCTGGTGTCGCCGAAATCACTGGCCCGTCTCCGTGGTCTAGTGGTTAAGGCATTGGCGTTCTAAGCCAACGACCCGGGTTCGATTCCCGGCGGAGACATTTTTTTCAACCTTTGCAAAAATTTCAAAAAGGGAGGACAGCTCTGGGGAACTTTGAATTAAGCTACGCAACCATTATTCTCTCATTTCATTTCTTACAATTATAATTATTTCCACGAGAGTTGCCAAAGCTGTTGTATATGTTATTTCCTTACAATTATATATATATATATATATATATATATATATATCTTGTAGTCCTGAAATGTCAAATTTTGTGCTCGTCCCCCCCCCCCCCCCCCCCGCGGCCTTTTCTCTTCCTAACTTTGACGGATTATCAACAGATCTCCGTCAATAGTCAGCTGATGTCCTGAAATTGCTTTCACAAACCGGCTTGTTAATAATAATGATGGAAGTACGAGTGATTGTTAGTACTGGCAGAATCTAATAATCGAATCACAAATGAATGACTTTCCAAGGGCTCATCCCATGCCATAACATTGATACCCAATCATGACTTCTAACCAGGCATATCCTGATTAGATGATCAAAACTGTTAGATTCTTGGGGAATTTTGTCACCCTAAATGGAGATACTAATTAATTTTTAGATATATGTCTGATTTCGATTATACTCGGGAGCCAATCAGAAAGAAGTATAATATTTTAATATTTTCCTCTCAAAAAAATGTCAATTCATTTTTCCATTATCCACCTTATGGAATTCCTAAAGAGCTATACTTGTCGCAAACATCAGGTTTGGTCATGATTTTCTGTTGATATAATTTAAAAACATTGTGTTCTTTTATAATGACTTATAATAACATGTGAACTACAAAAACACGATACATTTTGACAAATGGACTTAATGTAGACTTAATGTTATCTTCGTGTCATAAAAACCTTGATATTTTTAAATATATAATGTTTATACATTCTATAAAAGGGGTGGGGGAGAGAGATAGACAGACACAGACAGAGAAAGAGAGAGAGGGAGGGAGAGAGAGAGAAAGAGCCTACGGAAGAATAATCGAAATGCGTTATTCGCCATTCATGCCTAATTTACCACTAACTTCTTAATGTTCTAATTTCTAATTTGTTAAATCGCTATGGAAATTGAGAAAAATAACAACAGCAAACAAACTGAGAAATAGATAGCGAGAGAGGCAGAGAGAGGCAGAGAGACAGAGACAGAGACGGAAAAAGGGGCGACAGAGAGAGAGAGAGAGAGAGAGAGAGAGATCATTTATGACCAAATCAAATGTCATTCTACAGCGGACGAAGCAAACAGATTTGGCGCCTTTATCCGAGTAGAATTAACAGGCTTAAAACAAACTCCACTGCCTGATCCGCAAGGGAAAGCCTTAAAATATTCACCTCCTTACACCGACCCATTGGACTGTCATTAACCTTACGAGGCACGTTCACACTGCCACATAATTTTTGTTTGTTTATCTGTTTGTTTTTTGTGACAACAATTTATTGATGTATAATTTCTAACCTAAATTTAAACTAACATTTTTGTTGTCGCTATATACAATGTATGTATAGATTGTCTCATATTCATGTATACGATCTCCGCTTTGTAAGCTTCCTTTCCCCTATTCCCCCCCCCCCCCCTCTCTCTCTCTCTCTCTCTCTCTCTCTCTCTCTCTCTCTCTCTCCCTCTCTTCCTCTCCCTCTCTCTCTCTGTCTCATCGGCTGTCTTTAATATAGCTTACCTGTTTCTTTTTTATGTATTGAGTCTCAACAATGTCAGTGAATGTCATCAATCAATGTATCATCGACGTATTGCTAGCTGCTCATCTAGCGATGATGTAATTACTCGAAGAAGGATTAAGTGGGATCTGTAACTATACATGCCATGCATGCATAGGCTATTAAAAATTAAAACTTTAAAAATTACTTGAACATAAAATATCTACATGCAAAATATGGGGGAAATTGTAATGTAAATTTTGGTTTTTTAATTTGATAGCTTCAAAGAGTTCATATATATTTGTATATTCATATATAAAGATAGAAATCACTCATAAAAATAGATTAAAATAAATGTCACAAAGTTGTCGTTATGTCAGTTATGTCAGAGGTTTTACTTTACACTGACTTTACAAAACATGGAAATTATGTCATTTGTGTAAACAAATGTCCATCAGGTAATCATGTTGCGAAATTGTTACCGTTCTTTAATGATGTGATAAGTGTTTTTAATTACATGTACTTGAATCACATCTCTAATAAATCGCTCAGTGATAGAAAAAACGGTTTGATAATTTGATTCATACTTTCTTTGTCTTTTCACCATCTCGTGAATAGTCTTCTTTTTTTTTAATGATTTTCCTACTGATGAAATGCATGAACTGACAAAATGTAAACAACAAATAAAGAATAACAATAAACGTGAAGAGATGAAGAGAAAAACATACAATGAAGGGAGCAGGGAGTGTGTGTGTGTGTGTGTGTGTGTGTGTGTGTGAGAAAGAGAGAGAGAGAGAGAGAGAGAGAGAGAAAGGGGGGAGACTTAAACATCAAAATATAGACATTTCACTGTGAAACAGAAGTATATCTTGCACTCTGATCTTAACATAATCCTATCTCAGAAAGTACGTTGCACTGTATAATTACACGCTGAACATATTTTTTTCCACGACCTTTCTGGGTGATTAATACAACAAAATTATTCATCAATAGCTCAAAGCTCATTAATTAGGATAAAATGCCATATGAAACAACGATGGAAAACATATAACCAGTATGACAGAAGGTAGATATTTCGGAAAGGGACAACTGACTGATCATCATACTCTGCTGTTAAAAATGTTCGGATCATGCAGAGAATTGGCAGGCAAGACCCAACCGCCTTTTCCGGCAAATTTGTTCTGTTTTTTCCCCGCTCAATTTTGAGGTTACGCTCGATTGCCAATGATGATGATGATTATCATAACGGGAAGGCTGTCACTGAATGTGCTTCAGACAGTTGTCATATACGGATATGTACATTTCATACATGCTGCGATTAGGCCAAGTTTCTGGTCCGAAGATTTCGAAAGTAATAATAATAATGACAATGATAATAGTAATGACAATAATAATAACAATAATAAAAACAATGATAAAAATGACAATAATAATAATAATAATAATAATAATAATAATAATAATAATAATAATAATAATAATAATAACAATAATAATAATAATGATAATAATAATAGTAATGATAACAATAATGAAAATAATAATAACAATAATATTAATAATAATCATAATAATGATAAGTCGTAGTAATCAAAATAAAAGTAGAAAGAAGGGGACGAGATAGTAGCAATTGATTAGAATTGGTCATACGATGAAACATCCTGCGTTACCTTCACATTTTTTAATCATTTAAATGACTTTAATTATGAATAATGTCTATACAACAGTCCTAAAACCATGCAGAACAAAAATTCCAAATTGATTTGAGTTCATATATATGATATTTGGCATGTGAATAAAATCCAGGCTATTAATATCGGTAAGAGGTGTGAATTTGCCAGTGTCATTATGTGGGAAGAAGAAGAAGGAGAAGAAGAAGAAGAAGAAGAAGAAGAAGAAGAAGAAGAAGAAGAAGAAGAAGAAGAAGAAGAAGAAGAAGAAGAAGAAGAAGAAGAAGAAGAAGAAGAAGAAGAAGAAGAAGAAGAAGAAGAAGAAGAAGAAGAAGAAGAAGAAGAAGAAGAAGAAGAAGAAGAAGAAGAAGAGGAAGAAGAAGAAGAAGAAGAAGAAGAAGAAGAAAGAAAGAAGAAGAAGAAGAAGAAGAAGAAGAAAAAGAGGAAGAAGAAGAAGAAGAAGAAGAAGAAGAAGAAGAAGAAGAAGACAATAAATAAGTAGAAACACATTACTAGAAAGAAACCCAATATTTCCATGCTAACCTGTGTAGATAACCCGTATAAGCTACACAGTACACGAGCAGATAACCTACATGTAGATAAAATTAAAAGAGACACTTTGGTGGAGACTTGTCAGAAACGTCTCTTCTTGCCTGTCTGCCTGCTTCATCGGTTTCTTCGACTTCTATTTCCCACCTTCACGTTAATCAGAGCAGAACATTACTTCCTAATTACTCCGTTTCCATGGAAATCGAAGGCCCGGGTACAGGTGAAAATTGGGCAGACAAGAATGATTACCATGGCTTTTGGAAAAACGACAAATTCATGACAAAATGAATTTCCAGTAGTCTTTCATTTTATTAGAACGGTTTGTATAGAGACGACAGGTTGGGTGTTCCTGTATATTTTTCCCATGACCCTGCATTACACATAATAGTCAGGTTCACACGAAGGGAGGGAGTTAAACTCTACGTTTCGCTTGGAGTTTCAAATTTTAAGTTATCTCGTAGTTATCTTGTAGTTTCAGACCATATGAACATAGTTTCGAAACTTCAAGTTTACTTGTAGTTCCAGAACCAGAAGCTCACTTGTGGTTAACACTGAAACCATGCACGAGTAGCGGGGGTCCTCGTTGTAGTTACGGACCGTGTGGACAGAATAAATGTTAAGTTTTGCAATCTCGTTGTTAATGATGACCCCTCTGCTCTTGTTAAACGACGATCGCTCGACTTGTAGTCTCAGAACAACGGGCGTCGTTGTTTCGGGCCCGTGTGAACCCTCGTCGTTGTTAGAGAGCCGTTGTTTCGTTAACTTTAAGTTTCGCTAACTTAAAGTTTCGAAACTACAAGTTCCGTATGAAAGTAGCTTGTGTCGCAGTTGCATTGCTTATGACTATAGAAGCAGTGCATTCGTGATGGTACAGCTTCATAGATCTATAGTCATGATAGTCGTGATAATCGTCTTTAAATTAAAAATTTTCATAAAATAAGAACGCGTTATATATGTTAAAGAATATTAGATTAAGAAACTCTCTCATGATTGGATTTTTCGCCCAAAGATTTGATCTCTTTGTTTCAAGTGAAGAAATCATATGTTAATTGCATGATTTTTAATTTAGCACAAGATTTCCATGCTCATGCACAAATTAATACCGTTCCGACTTCTTCTTCATTAACTTTTTGTCTTTCATACCTCAGGCCTCTCTCTCTCTCTCTCTCTCTCTCTCTCTCTCTGCCTGTATGTACATACTTCCTCATCCGCCTCTATCAAGTCTCTCTGTCTTTCTCCCTCTTTCTCTTTATTTTTGTATTTCTTTCCTTCTCTCTCTCTCTCCCCCATCTCTTTCCCTCCCTATCTTTTTTTTTTACCTTCCTTTCTCTCTGTATTTCTGTATTTCTCTCCTTCTCTCTCCCTCCCTTTCTTTCTATATTTCTTTCTTTCTTTTTCTCACTCTCTCTCTCTCTCCCCCCCTCCCTTTCTTTCTCTATTTCTTTCTTTCTTTATCTCTCTCTCTCTATTTCTCTCTTTCCATCTCTCCTAGACTCTCCATCTCCCCCTCTCTTTCTCGCTGATTAGAATGACACTGTGTGCATCAGTGAAGATAAAGCTTCTTGGTAATTATCACTGAAAGGGTCAATTAAGTCGTGACGAGTGTCGACTACTCACTAATCTATCGACATCGTACGATGTTCGATTACCTCATCGTGTCGTCTGCTTCAATTTGTAATCGGAAAGAGTGGCGTGAACTTCACCTTTAAGGAAGACGGAGGTGACCGTTCCCCCATCAATAGCGAAAACAGATAAGAAAAGAAAAGGAGTTTTAAAAAAGAAGAAGAGGGGAAAAGGAACTTGAAAAAAATACGCTGCGACCCCTACTACACCTTCACTCTTAAAAATCCCGGGTCAGATTGACCCGGAAATCAGTCCGTTGGGGCCACACTCCGTTCCGGGTCAAAGAATGACCCGGAATAAGGTCTGATGTGACACAGAAAGGACCAGATCTGACCCAGAAATGGTCACATCGGACCCGGGATTTTTTAGAGTGTTCCCCTTACCGATAACCTTAATGGTTTGCATATACAACCGGTGTCCCCCCCCCCCCCCCGCCCCCAATTCTTGAGAAGATCTACGCTTCGCCAATGATCGGAAATGCTTTCTTGTGCAAGAGACCGGTAATTAGACCGAGTGGTCAAAGTCAGGGGCGAAACTGATCAAGCCTGAAGCGATTCGGCGACAGGTGAGTCATGGTTATCAGACCATGCTCATAAGAATGGAATTGATACACAGAGGTATTAAGAGACAAATAATTAATTTGCTATTAAGTTATTATTGTATGTACCTCTTGTTGTTGTGCTACGGCCTTTGTTTGAAATTTTCAAAAGTGGTAATTATCTTAATCAAAACAGGCAATTACACGTAGCTAGGAAAGGACTTATATTGAACGCAATCATCGCAATGACCGTAACACTAACATTTACTTATTTCGGAGGAAGATTAGATCTGATAAGGTAAGAGGCGTCATGGAGGTGTCTCAGATTGGGCATCCATAATTCTGAACAAATTGTTTTGAGATTCCTATACGAGGTGAACATATACAGTCTCAATCTCAGGCATTTATACATTAAACTACAAATGTATTACAAAACGATTGGTCTGTTATAAATCACTTAAGATATTCTACTTTAACATGTTACAGATGACCTTCTGCAAATAAAAATTTGGTCACTCTCAAACATATATAAGCTATGAGTATATTTTTCATTTCTGTTTTGACTTTGGTTGTGGTTATGTTTCAATTTATTTTCTTTTTTCTTTTTTCTTTTTTTTTTCTTTTTTCTTTTTGACGTTCTATTTACTACCTTGAGGAAAGCAATTTAATCTGATAGCAGGTTTTCGTATGAAATAAGTACAAACCAGCTTACGGACATCAGTGTGGGGGGGGGGGTGGGGGTGGGGGGGGGGGGTCACCTCAACACTTTATCTGGCTTAAAACCGTGGACTTTCACCGCTGTATTTCAACGTGTTCATCATTTCCATGTCCATGTGGTAGACATTTTAAACAACGACAACACGATTATATTTTCGAAAGAGGAAAAAACGTGAAAAGTTAATCGAAATGTGGATCGAATTTTCTCCTACCAACATGAAGTGATGACAAGCGCTTGAACAATATTGCAATTATCGTGATTATTACCAATACGAAAACCTCATGCGTGACAAAGTCCCACGTTCATGACGTTCTGCTTTGCTACATGGTAATGTAATAACAGTTTTCACTCTTATCACTTCTTGCTTGTTTGCACTATATTTTAGTTGTTTTTTTTCTCTCTCTCTCTCTCTCTTTCTTGGTTTTGTTTATCAAACCTAAAAAGAATTTGCGTAGAAACATTTTACAAAATCCTACCTGTTTTAGTTCTTTTATTTGTTTCGTTTCTTTCCATTTGAAAGTTAACTTCTACAATTATATTCATATAGGGGTATGCAAGCCCTCCAGCCCTCCCCCCCCCCCCAACCGCTTCATTAAAATCATGTATGTTTTGTGCTCCTCCCACCCCCCCCCCCCGTCTTACAGGCAAAATCTCTTTTTCAAAAACCCTCTATCTACCGAGCTTTATTTCATTAATTTAAAATAACTAGCTTCCAAAAATTCATAACTTCTTGATATCATACAAGGTCCCAAGGTATCGTTGACGACAGACCACCAAGTTTGCAAGCTCGTCTTCTCCGACCATGCCGACAAGAAGGGAGAGGAATTTCATATTTCTGTCTTAAATTTCCTTACCTCTCATTATACTCGACAGACCTATAGGTTAAAGTACATCAGCATGACCAGTGCACATACCCCGTTGTCCATCGTGGGGAAAGGCACATTCCAACTGCCACTGAAATGACAATTTTGCGCTTCTATCCACTGCTTTTGAGGCGCACTATTCCGGTCTGTATGTGTACACAACACTACTTTCAGTATGTTCAGTATTATAATTATGCCCGTTCAACGATGCGCCCTTTGCTTGACGCAGAACTGAGTCAGCAAAAGTTGTGGTCTTTGACGGGCCATGTGAAGGTAAAATCATACGAAAGAAAAAAATTATTGCAAAAAGGACAGTGGAGGCACTGTGTTGAAATACTCTTGTGTGAGAGAATTGTCGTCACATACTTGATTAGTGCAGTAATAACGCAATCAGAATGATGGCTCATGTGCAACGGGCAATTTTTAATGCTTCTAAGTAGATGTGTCAGTGTGAACGCACCAAGACAACCTGCGTCCTTCGGCCGAGTAACAGACGCCATAATGTGGCCATCCTCACGCTGTGCCGGTTGCTAAGCAAAGAGGCGGGAATTTACTTTTACTTGACTTAAAAGGTCTGTTAAAACCTTACTTTGTGATGCGAGCCATCCAAACCAATTAACTAAATGGACCGATAAAAGGCCGTGTTTTCTCTGTCGCAGGATGCCGTCCTGTATAAGCTCTCAGTCTGTTATTTACTTTGAATAATTTTGTCGATTAAACTTTAAATACGTTCGAAGTAAAAAAATCTCTATTGGCTAAGCTGAAAGAAAATCCGCTCGTTTTCCCGTCCTCTTAGGTCGCCTTTATAGCCACGCCAAGTTGTGGGCCGAAACAAATTTTGTATGCGGTTTTGACTCCATGACAATGCATTTCTTGCATATTTTCCCACCAAAACTTATACTTTTCTTAATTTTTTTTTCCAATGTACGAATACCTAGTTTCAGGGGCGGATCCAGGATTTTGTATGGGGGGGGGGGGGCACACAAATGCAGGACTGTCAGCTTTGGGAAACTGCTAGGAGGGAGATACGTATTTTGTGGGTCTCGCCAGCCCTCCGAAAGTCGCTCAGTGAGGGGGGGGGGGGGGGGGTTATAGGGTCCAGTTTCCATACATAATTCTCTGACAAGCAAAAAAAAAAAAGTCCTCCGTTCTAAAAGGATTGCCCCCCCCCCTAAATCCGCCACTGCCTAGTTGTATCAGCTGAAACGATTTTAGGCTGATTTGTTAAGTAGAATGTTCATTTTATATAAAAATCTATTAATTGGGGTATGAATAAAAACAATAATCTAAATGACAAATCACCACCACTTTCACCCCTTAGAAGTAACAATGAAAAATGAAGGGTAAGCAAAATTGGAAAATGCAGATATTTCGAGGTTCAATGAGGAATGATAAATCATAGAGGATCGTTGTTAGTTAAAATTTAAGTCCTTTGAAGAAAATATATATTCGTATCAGGCAACTGACCTAAAAGGGCAATGACCTTACAAAGTAGGCCTACCATGGACCATGACAAGACAGAACTCGATCTTAATGTGTTAATTTTTTTGTCTTCCTGACAATTCTTCAGCGATAAAAGTTGGCTCACAACTTCCTTCATCATGAATTAATGTTTTTTGCTTTTTTTCCAGGTAAATTTTGCTTTTTTCTCCTTCCATGATGAAATCCATGTTCTCCTGCATGCAGCTCTGGTAAGTTCGGGGACTTTAGTTTTCAGTGTCTTTGTAACTTATAGAAAACGAAATATTTAATCAGTCAGCGCATTCGCTAATTAGAACAAGACTTACAATTACTTAAGACCAAGAATTTTATTCGCATACATGGCCCGCTCTCGAGTAATAGATACCCCTAACCATTAGGTTAACTGGAGAGCATCAGTCCCATCTAGTGTTATCGGTGTTATTATAGTCATGTCGTAACAGCGGAAGGGAAGTGTGCCCTGCGACGTGCGTCAATGCTACATCTTCTTCGTAAGTGCATTGACGGTCAGTCTTGCATGTTCCAGTGGCGTAGCTACGGAGAACATGGGGGCATGCCCCCCCCCCCCGCCTCCATGTTGAAAATAAGAGGGAGAAAGTGAGAAAAAGGGGAGAGGAGTGGGAAACGTAAACAGATGATACGACGCCCTCTTACACCCTCCGCTCACTCTACTGCCTTGCGCCCCTCCGCCCTCCATGAACAAAAGTGCCCCCTTAATGGCTGTGCCAACGTTACGCCATTGGCATGCTCCCTGAATAGTTTTGCAAAAATTACATAAGGGAATTACGTGATGTCTTAATCCATACATACAGCAGCGGGATGTAGTCATTCTGTCACGAAATGCTAGTTAGGGAGTGATTTATATGACTTTTAAGTCTGGAACGTGCGGGTAACTCTACGCCATTTATATCAGGCCGAGAACAAAAAACATGGGCACACCGAGAATGAATGGGTGGGACTAATTGGTTGAGTGTATAACATGAAACGTCAATATGGCATAATTCATGTCCTTGGGAAAGTAGACTAAACATGCACATTATTAAAACGAACACGTCTTTCGTCAATATTGAAAGCATATGAAGCACGAGCGGTATAGAAAGATTTTTACAAAATGAAAAGGGAGGGGGAACAAGGATAGACGGGGAAAAAAGAGGAAAGAAGTTGAGAACTCAATTTTAATGACCCCCCCCCCCCCCCCCCCTATCGAACGTCGACAGAAAGAGAGGGTCAGAGAGACAAAGACAGAGGAGAGAGAGAGAGAGAGAGAGAGTGTGTGTGTGTGTGTGTGTGTGTGTGTGTGTGTGTGAGAGAGAGAGAGAGAGAGAGATGTGAGTGAATGTGTGTGTGTGTGTGAGAGAGAGAGAGAGAGAGAGAGAGAGTGAATGGGTGTGAGAGAGAAGTGGAGAGAGAGAGAGATAGAGTGAATGGGTGTGAGAGAGAAGTGGAGAGAGAGAGAGATAGAGTGAATGGGTGTGAGAGAGAAGTGGAGAGTGGAGGGTAGAAAAGGGAGGGGGGGGTAAAAAGCTGACTTGATTGTGAGGTCTCACTAATTTTAAAGGAAGACAAACGTGCCTACGATTCACATCACTTCCCCTCTTCATATCATCTCAATCCCACTATCGTATTTGATGGGGAGGTGGAAGGTAAGAGGGGCAGTTCCCCCGCCCCCCTAAAAAAAATTTCAACCGAGAAAAAAAAAAGAAGTGACTGTCTTATCAGTCAAGCGAGGAAGCTATTGCAAGGTGATTTTTTAAAAAAATCAAATTGCTGTTAAAACCTAATAAATAATGGGCATTTTCTCCAAAATGTTCTGCTCAACCGCAAGCGAAAAATCCAACAGCAGACGTGACGGCTTTAATTTTTAGTGTCCGGACACATAGCCCCCCCCCCCCCCCTCCCCGTCCAGTAGCTTATAAAGTCAAACTTCAAAGATGAAGAGAAGGGGAAACGAGATTCAAGTATCTCTTTAGCAGTTGAACCCCAATAAACAAAATTGATCGTCGTTCTTGTGTTATAAATTTAAATGAATCTAAAACACGCTGTAACATAAAGTCGACAGATTTTGCAAGCGTTTTTCAACTGCCAATCCAACTGCCATGATTGTGACCCAATTTTCTATGAATATGGATTTACTGAATAGCTGTAACAAACGACCCTTTACAATACTGAAACAAATATCACATCGAAATCAAAATAATAACACTTGCAAAAATAAAGTGGATACGTGTAAAAGCAACGTCCACCGCCCTACCCCGCCCTACCCCGCCCTCCCCCGCCCATGCATTGGGTCGGATGTTTTGCCCGCCCCCCCCCCCTACAACAAAGTCTAGTTACGCCACTGTTCAACCCTCTCCACCAATCATCAATTGTCAAGAAGGCCCACAGAACTAAAAGTGCTCTTTTTTGAAATTGTGTTTTGTGTCATTTTAGAATGATATGTGTTGAATAATAATGGATCTGCCAACTAAAATGTGGATAAGTTCAATTCTCGAAACATTTGGGCCTACCAACAAAGGCCTATATACTTTTGGACTATTTTTGTGATTACAAAGTGAATGATGTATACATGCATCATTAATAACCCAATTTTGACAGTTATTTCAGTTGTTTCTGCATTGTGCAGGCTAGTATATTACAATTCACAATTCGACCCCCCCCCCCTCTATCTATCTCTCTCTGTCTATTTCTGCATATGTTATTCATAGCTTACATATTTTCCCTTTAAAATCATGCATATACTGCTCTTTAATATAGATAAGGCCAAATAAAAATAATTCCGAGTTTCTCGTCCCCTCCTTCATTTTTTTCAGGCCGCCTCAATTTTTTTGTTATTTTCAATTTTTGTTCTGAAATGAAATGAAATAAATAAGAATATGAGGACATTTAGACAATGATAAAACAAAAACCATTACTATAATGCAAGTTCTTTTTGTTTTGAGCTTTTGAAGTACATGTTTAAGTGAAATTAATTTTTGAAAAAATGTGTCGAAATTGACCCAATATTTTCTCTGGGTATGGAAAATATCAAATTAAATGAGATGGAACCACTTCCTCCTCATTTTCGAAAAAATAGGACGAGATACTATAAATTAATTTTACTTGGCCTATTATTAACCAACAACTATTCTACTTGTCCTGGTTTCATCAAGGAGTTTAACTCCTTGGTTTCATTGAACCCCTATTCTTTTTCATTGACCCTTCTTCCCAGTGATTTCTCCTCCTACTCTTTCTTTCTCTCTCTCTCTCTCTTTCTCTCTCCCTCTCTCTCTTGTACACAAAACACGCACAGCCTATTTAGCTATGTCTGTTTTCTTAAATCGGAGTCTAATGCACTCGTCTGGTTCTTTAAATTAGTAACGTGTTCGCAATACTAATATGAACGACCATACCCTCCATCACGACACTTTTCATCAACTCAGAAATGTTACTTTAAAAAGAATACATGCTTTTTACTGCCAACTAGTGGGGAATGTTTAATCTTGCTCCCCAGTGAGTGGAGCAGGTGCATACATTCGTGCATACATGCGGGCAAGCCTGAATTTGATGAAGAAAAAGAAGAAAAAGAAGAAGAAGAACGAGGAGGAGGAGAAAAAGAAGAAGAAGAAGAAGTAGAAGAAGAAGAAGAAGAAGAAAAAGAAGAAAAAGAAGAAGAACGAGGAGGAGGAGGAGGAGGAGGAGGAGGAGAGGAGAAGAAGAAGAAGAAGAAGAAGAAAAAGAAGAAAAAGAAGAAGAAGAACAAGGAGGAGGAGGAGGAGGAGAAGAAGAAGAAGAAGAAGAAGAAGAAGAAGAAGAAGAAGAAGAAGAAGAAGAAGAAGAAGAAGAAGAAGAAGAAGAAGAAGAAGAAGAAGAAGAAGAAGAAGAAGAAGAAGAAGAAGAAGAAGAAGAAGAAGAAGAAGAAGAAGAAGAAGAAGAAATAACGTGTCAACGATATTGGAATGAAATTTACAATTTTTGTCTATACCTCAAAGACACTATTACAGAGGGCTGATAACTATAGCTCTATACAATGAGCATATTATTTCAGTCGGGTAGAGACGTTGTATTTACGCATAAAGAGGATCATGGTATACCCTTCTACTAACTCCACAAATGCTAGATAAGATACTGAACTTTCCTCAATTACGTGGTATTGGAATATCGATCTGAATAAGAAATTTCTTAATTTGTGATGTCACTGGTCCTTGTTATTCTGCCATAATGTTCAAAGGAAAGAAAAGTCCAACAACTACCTTGCCCTTTAACCAACCAAAATAGTTTTATATAGAATCTAGGTGGACATAGCCGTGCAAATCAATGCGACCCCTCAATTATATTCCTTGCCTATTGATTTAGTTTGGATTTATTGAGACAGCCTTTGTTGATGCGATTGTGGTTATAGATCCTTGCACGATTCCAGCTTTGTAAAGTTTGCGTTTCAAGGTAAGTATTTCTAATTTTGAACATGCTCTTGTAAGTACGCTTGTCTTGGTTTAGATTTAAGGCTTTTACCGACGTATTAATATCATGTGGACTTATGCAAAATCAATTGAAAGTGTTGTGGCCATGAAAATAAACTAAACAAACGAATGGAGCACCCCCTCCCACCCTCCCTCCCCCCCCCCCCAAAAAAAGGGGGGAGCTACAATTTCTAAATCGCTACGACCATTTTATTTCTACATGCTATACAAGATATACACAGAATTACTAAACTGGTAAAAAACAAAACAAAAAAAATTGCTTAAAACTTTAAAACTGCTACTGTACATAAATCAGTTATACATAGTGGTTCTGACATAAGGAATTACCTCTCTATACCTATATGTTGGACTATATTGGGCTCACATAAATACTTCAGGCAGTGGCGTATCTAGGTATTCTGGCGCCCGGGGCAAACTATCAAATCTGTGCCCTCCCCCCCCCCCCCCCAAGTCCAAACTCAGATTAATGAGCGTTTTTAATTCAGAAATTTAGAAATGATGGCACTACGTGAAAAAGAGTTTTGATGCACATAACCGGGGGTTGTTAGCCCAAATTTGATGAGTTATTGTATAAGCGAGGGAGCAACGCGACCGAGCAGCAGATTTTTTTTTTCCTTTTCACCCCTCAAATTGAAATCTCTTATGTATTTTACCCTTACAAAAAAAAGTCCAAGGGTATACAACGACCTAGCAATAGATTTTTTTTTTTTTTTAATTTGAACATTCCTATTTTGGGGGCGCAAAATGAATGCAAACCCTGAAGAAATATATTTGAGGAATTGAGTAAGGCAATTGCAAGGCAAATTTATGATTTCTTTCGAATGTTCTACACTAGTTTTATCCACTTATGTCCCATCAGGCGGCGCAAAATTTAACAAGCTCATGTCCTATGCGGGGGCAAAGCAACTAGAGTCAGTTAATGGTTAACACTTTAAAAACGCCATTAGGGGCGCGAAATATCTAGATTTTGAACATAATTATGCGAGGGAGCAAAGCGACCGAGCTATAGAAAATTTTTGCATTTCAAACCCTATAAAACACAATTTTGTCTTGTATTTATCCCCCTTTTCATTCTCTCTTTTGCGTTTTTTGCGCCCCCTTCAAGTGCCGCCCGGGGCACGTGCCCCCTCTGCCCCTGTAGATCGATACGCCACTGACTTCAGGCCCCCATTCGCTCACATGATAAATCGACAGTAATCAAAAAATAATTTTCAGGTCCGGCAAAGTATTGGAATGAACTCCCACTTGAAATCACTGAATCGACCATTATTTAAACGGAAATTGAAACTTCTTCTCCTAAATGGTTATATCACACAGGCAGAAGCCGACATGTAGTGCTGTCAAAAGAATCTTTTTAATAGGCCATTTTACATTTTCGTATCACACCTACAGTTTATTATGATTGTATGTCTTTTCTCCGAGTGGCAGGGGACGGGCCGGTTCACTCGATCGCCTGTAGCGAGTCGCAGTGCCTCAGTAGCCATTGGTTTTCGCTGGATCTGATAGAAATAAAAGCTTTCCTGACGTATCACCAGCATGTGTGTGAGTGTGTGTGTGTGTATGTATGTGTAACGTGTGTCCTGACTGCTGGCGTGCAGTATAGCTCGTTGCGGGCGGGTGTGGTGGCCCGTCGCTGGGTGCTCGGAGATGGCTTTTTTTCTTGCATATTATGTTCTATTTATTTAATATAATCTCGTTACATTGGTGGATACGTGGTTGCTGTTTCATGTCTTTTTTATGTGGCACGTTGTGTTAAGCCATCGGTAAATATTGAGAAAAATGCTAAATCATGTCAGCACTTCGGTATGCTTCTGAAATTGCCACGGCATACAGGAAATGCTTATTTATCCTCATAATGTGAATTGTTCTAATATTGCTGTAATCATGGTAATGAAAGTGACGCTACCTCTAATACTATTTCTTTGAATGCGAATTCGATTACTGCGACACAGTAATTTTAATCATATACTCATATTGATGTATCATGCACTGCTCATTCCCACTATTTTAAAGACTATTAAAAATCGTATTGCTCTTTGGAGCCTATAACTCACAAGCGTAGCATAGCCTGCGTCTATTAAACAAGGGGGGGGGGGGCGTTAACACACAACGCAGGCTTCAGTCATCCGCCCGGGGTGGATTCGAACCCACGACCTTTGGTTCGACAGGCAGATGCTTTACCGACTGAGCCAACTCGCCTCCGACTCTTTGAATAAAATTCCTTTGAAAGTACAAAAAGGCAAGCTCACTTCAGCCTAGTGATAAAATCGAGAACCCTGTGACTGTTAAACATCAATTACGTTCTTAAAATTTACAGAGGAGAGTTACTCGATTTTAAATGAATTTTTAAAATCAATTTTTATCCTATTAACTCTGCTCCGCCTCGCAAGAATGCAATGCGAGCGGATGAATAACTTATGTGTGCCCTATATGAATTTTCACTCAGGGTTTGCATTTAAAGCAGCAGTCAAAAGAATGCTACTTTCCCAATTATGCTATTAAATTAGTGAATGTATTTTTCAGTGAAATATATTATTCATTCCTACTCCCGCAAAGTAAAGGCATTATTTTCTTGATATGGATCCATCGATGTGTTCTAGGAATGGAATAAGCAAGGGTACGTAAAAGACAACTAGGGCATTATTCATCCAACTCATGGCCTTGCAACATCACCATGATCACGGTGCATCAAATTGGAGAAAAATTTGTCTCTCTGGAACATGGAGACACATAGTTACTCAGTCAAGCAGTGGCGTAGATGGGGTCCAGATATTGAGGGGGCACCGGCATAAGGATTTGTGGGGGTGGGGATGGTACCGGTCTTAATCGGTAAAAGAAATACGAATTAACAAGGCTTGTGGGAGGGAGTCATATCTTATTCCCCCGTTTACTCCCCCCCCCCCCCCCCCACCTTATCTCTTTCTCTTTCTCTCTCTCTCTCTCTCTCTCTCTCTCTCTCTCTACCTACGCCACTGCAGTCAAGATCAGTGATCACATCATATGGAATGCTTTTGTCATTCATTGCTTATGAACTCCAGAAAATGTGGCACATGCATGTAGCCAATTTGGTGAAGCTTTCAATGAAGCAGTGTATATCAAGGTCACTTAACTCCAAAATGATTGCTTTTGCTTCGCAGAATCCGATGAGGAAGAGTAGATTGAGACATAATATGAAGTCGATCTAGCAATCCTGCGTTTTAGATATAGTAACAGATAGGCTTACGGGCACTTTTTCGCCAAGGAGGCTGGCATCTCTTGGCCGAATATCCAAATTTCACGTTCTAAGATTGTGCGAGTGAGCTGATATTTTGACACTTTATCATCTTGACAGTTCAATATTGTTACCAACATAATATTGAAATAGATACAGAAATAATTTTTGGACCACATTGTTTCCAGAACTTTAGTAATTTCACATTTATCGGGGGATACAGCCCCAAGCCTCTCCCCCACCTGGTTGAAGGTTGGAGTATATATAAGGGCTACGTAATGGTGGATACCATTATGGACAACAGTGAAAATGATGATGTGATTTGAATCTACAAGATATGATAATGATGATAAGATTTGGTCTGCATGTAGATATGTTTCTAAAGTCGTCAATCTGAACTTTTTTTTTCTTTTTTTTTTAATAACACAAATGCACACGCTGGTATCAATATGCCTTTAGCACTTCATTTATTTGATGTACGATAAAAGAGCAATGTAGATAAAATGCCTTGCTAAAGGGCATAAGTGCCGTGCCGGGGATCGAACACCCGATCCTCGCATCTCCAGTCAAGCGCCTTAAACAACTGGACCACGGCACCTCCACTGAACGACAACATATCGATCATGATTATATTCGTAGTGTGGGGTTTTTCAGTTTACAAATGATATGCCGGTTTGAGTGGGTTGGTTAATGGTTGGATATGCCACTCTCGACACATGTGCACCCATGCTATAATTTTTTCATGTCGTATTATAGACAATGTCTTCCCACGCAGTAAACCAACCTTTACACCAGTTGGTAAACATTTCATAAATGGGAAATATATTCTGAGATAAGACACGTTTAAGAAGAGAGAAGAAAAGTGTGAGAGAAATATTAAACAGACGCCAATAATAACACCCGTGGAATGTTGCAGATTCGTTGTATTAACATACACAATTGGAAGCAAATAGCTATCTACGTTTCCATGCCAACCATTTTCTGGAGAAAAAAAAAATTCTGAGGGATCACCTGTTGACTTGAGTCTTCCAACACTAAGATTTTGTTAAATAATGTTGATGATATTAGCTTCCTATATAGCGCTAATATCCGCCTTGCACGTTGCCTCAGGCTCCTATAGTACACTGCTATATTTATTTTATTTATTTTTATTCTGGTAATCAAACAGGATGACCCATTTCAAGTGGTCTTTCATGAGGTCATGTTTTGAACATACAAAAACAAATAAACACAACAACAAAAAAAGTAACTCCCCCCTTAATCGAAATGGCGTAACTTTTTAACGAAAAGGTTTTGAGCAAAATAACGTGGCAGCAGTGTTCCTACACTTATTGACTAACTTTTCTGTGAAAATGAGATTGATCCATTGAGTCATGCATGAGTGAGCAAACATTAAAGGCAAAATTGTCACTTTTCAAAAGTCACAAGGGTCATATTTGGGATTCTGTGAAACGAGATTTTAGCGAATTCGGTTTCTGGTGTATATGTATGTGTTGTTGTTGTTTATCATCCATCGCTTGACCCCCTCACACCTATCCTGACACTTTTCTCATTAATATGGTTGGGTGAGCACAATTTTAAAAGAATTCAACCCTCCTGAATTTGAAATTGCAAAATCCATTCAGCTTATTGAAAAAAAAATAACTCCAGATATTTTTACCAAAATGTATCATCACATGTTATGTGAACATAAGAGGTTGTCATCGTGTCATGGTTGAGTGAACACACTTTAAAAATCGCGTAAGAAATGCTAAAATAGTCGGCTTGACATTTCATGAACCTAGAAAAGTTGCGGACACTGAAGTTTTGTTGTTGTTGTTGTTGTTGATTTGTGATCTTATGTGGTCCTAGAACAATTTCAGCTTCGTTGCCCAAAGGGCAACCTTGAGCAATTTTCATAATTTGCATAAATCCAAAATTGCGCCTGGTAGCCATAATATTAAAACCCAACTTTTGAACTACATGTCACATACTAGTGTATGATATATATATATATATATATAGGGGTTTCGAGGGACGTAGAATTCATTTCTAACGCACTTTTTGAAATTTAAGGTGGCGTTTAGGTCATAAGGGTCAAATAAAGGTCAAATTTGTTACCTGTTTACATGACCGTGCTTACGTTAGATTTTTAAACTGTTATATGTCTAATGTTTAAAGGGATTGATTAACTTTGTGAAAAATTGTGAAATCATCTCAAATGCCAGTGAATTGTTTGCAATCCTCTAACTACATATATAATTAAGGATATGTGAAAGTATGAGAGAAAATGGAACCCGTTTACTATCCTAAAAAAGAGAGAAAAGCTAGCGATCGCTAGCGCAAGTCGCTCGGCTTCTTCGCTGCGCTGCAGTCACAAAAACCAAGCACCAGCGCTTGGCGATTTCAGAGCGGGTTTCCAGCCCGTACGGTATTCTGTGATAGAGCGAGGTATGCCAACCGTAAGAGTTCTATAGGGTTCGGTGGTACTCTACCCCGACATCAATGTTCAATCGTAAATATCTTGATATATAAACGACCGATCAGCTAATAAAACTCAGGCGATTCCTGTCTGACCTAAAGGTTTGCAATTATGATCACAGCTAGCTGGAACAGTGATTTTTTTTTTCAATCCTGTGCAATGTTAATCAATCCCTTTAAATAAAGGAGTTTTTGGTGTGTAGAACTTATCTCTGAGATCATTCATTCATTCATGATTCAAGGTCAAAGTTGACCTTGATATAATGGATAGTACTTTGTTTAGATATTATTTGTCTTTGACGGGTATGTGGTGCCGAATGCCTTGATGATGTTATAATTATTTTCAATTTAATTTGAGTTCACGAACAAAAGGTCAGGTCAAATTTCAATCTTACCCCTGTGTCACAAAGCTCAAATTCAAATATCTGTCATTTTTAGTTCATCATCAGGACTCACAGAATAGTATATGTATCAGAATTTTGCCGCTTCAAATCATCTCAGTTTAGTTTCTTTACGTTTTTGTATACTGCAAACCATTGAATGTTGAATTACTAAAAATATATCAGGTCGCATGACTCGAGGTGCTACAGTTCTGGGTGTCTATAGCACCTATGCACAGCACTGACGTCCAGTGGCGTAATGAGCCAAAAAAATTGAGGGGGCTGCGCCAGTAAGAATAAATTGAAGTATTTTCTAAAGTGCCAGGAACGCAATAATACTATCCTCGTATATAAATCCTTTTAATGGTACATCCCCGCCACCCCCCCCCCCCCCCCCACAAATAATAAGACTTTGCATTTTTTCCAGTACCACGGAAATGTTGCACTTATCCAACGCCCTTACTAAATTAAATATTCTATTTTGCGTGGTCACGAGGCGACCGAGCCATGGCATAAGGTTTTACGTTGTGTGGTTTGAAACTTTGCATTTCAGACCGCTTTAATGCACACGAGTAATGATCAAAGTCCGAGCTTGATATCCACTCTTTTCCTTTTTTCTCTTATGGGGATATATAGGCAGCTTAAATCTTCATTAATGTCTTTGCAACTTTCAATAACGAAGGACAATTACTATCTGCCTATTCAATATTTGTTCATAGATTTTCTTTAATTTACAGTTGAAGTGGATTTCAGAGGATTTTTCTATTGTGACTAGTGAAAGTTTGCATTCTAGAGCCCTTCTGAGCCTGAGTAGTTTGATGTATTATTATTATTATCACTTCCCTGAGTGAGAACGGGGTCTAAGTTACGAAAGAAATTTCACGATAGTGTGAGAGCAAATTGTAAAGGGGCTGGTTTGGGTATAAGAGGGAAGTTCCCCTCCTATATAATAAGAAACCTGTGATGAAAAAATATATGCATGCAAAAGATGCATATATTTCTATGGAAGGGGAGATACTAAGAAAATTCAGCCATTTCTACGTTCTAAATGACGTGCTACTGCAATCAGAGATATAATTTTTTCTAGCCAGGGGTATATAAAATGAACGTCTTTTCTTGTTATCTCTTGATCGAAATTTGTCAGTATGATTACTATGTGTGAGATAGTCTGATCTATATTGTTGCAATTATAGTGCAAACTTTCAATTCTAGCATGTAGATTATATTAGGACTATGCAGTTTCTATGCATGAAGGTACGTGTGTTCATCACTGGTGTGGTGTTGGGAAGGTAGGGCCTATCTAGTTTAAAACAATATAAAGGACGATCCTTTGCCGAAATTGAGGACCTGGGCCCCGTAACACTAAGGTTTGCAATCAATCGCAACATTTTATACCCCAATCTACATCATTGTCTCATGAACATCTCGTTCAAAATGATGACCCCTACAGACCAATCAAAACGGTTGTTTCAAATCTGCGATTGATTGTAAATCTTTGTGTTAAGGGCACCGATCTTCACGTAAATGTTACGTGGAGATCAGTGGTTAAGGTATAGCACTTCAAGAGAACATTTTCTTGCCTAAACTGAGACTTGAATCCCTTAAACCCTTCTGGATTTCTGCAGACAAACCAGATACATGTAAAGCAAGATTCTATTACAAACGTTGCTTGCGGAAAGTATCATGTAATAAACGTGAAGAATACCACCAAACCTGTGCTAGACCCCACCACCATGCTTCTGGGTTTTCAGCTAGACAAATACTGGACGACACTAACATAATCCATACTTTACATCCCATGTTTGCAGATAATCCCTACAATTGAAAATTTAGGGTACAACTGAGGGTGTAAATGGTGATATCCATTACTTACACCAGATCATCATCATCATCACCACTGTGAATAATTGTGGACTAAAACCGACTACAACATTGTTTCAAGTATATTATTTACAATATACGTGTGACAAAAACTGACCGTGATAGTCCCCTGTTTGTTCCATTGGTCGACCAAAGAGAGTAACTTGGAGTCACACTTTTTTGTGTGTGTTTATGGCCAGTAGAAATGCAAAACAAATTGGGTCGAAGACAAATCATTCCTATTTATTTGTGCCATATACAAAACATACTTGACCTGTCACCCTGTGATCAAGATGCATCAGAGTTTGACTTAACTTTAATTGGCTGCAGATGAGTTATAAAGCTAAAAACACCACCGCGAGATTCGGACCCGAAACCTTCATAGGCATTATTACACTAATTCAGTATCCACAGTCAAGTTCAAATTTGACCTTGAACTGATCCCTTTGTGACTGGTATTAACTGGAATTTTGAATGAAGTATATCATCATAGACTGATTATGCAGTATTACCCTCAATTTGGTCAGAAATAATTCTGAATACAAATATTATCCTCTAAGCCTTGACAATGAACTAAAAATGACAGATACGCTGTATTTGAATTCGACCTTTGTGACTCAGGTGTAAGATTGAACTTTGACCTGACCTTCAGTTTGTGAACTCGACTTAAACTGAAAACATAACATCATCAAGGCATTCGGCACCACATACCCGTCAAATACAAATCATATCTAAACAAAGTACTATCCATAATATCAAGTTCAACTTTGACCTTGAATTGACCCATTCTGACCAATGAATGAATGAATGATCTCAGAGATTAGTTACACACCCAAAGCCCCTTCATTTAAACATTAGATACCTATAAAAATTTAAAAATCTAACGTATGCACAGTCATGTATAATGTAACAAATTGGACATTTATTTGACCTTTATGACCTAAACGTGACCTTAAATTGCAAAAAATGTGTTAAAAATGAATTCTACGTCCCTCGAAACCCCTATATACATGTATCATACACTAGTATGTGACATGTAGTTCAAAACGTGGGTTTCAATATGGCTACCAGGCGCCATTTTGGATTTATGCAAATTATGAAAATTGCTCAAGGTTGCCCTTTGGGAAATAAAGTTGAAATTGTTCTGGGACCACATAAGATCACAAATCAACGAAAAAACTTCAGTGTACGCAACTTTTCTAGCTTCGCTATTGACTACATAGGAGTGTCAAATGGACTAAAATGTACTGTTAATACAGCATTAAAAAATGACCCTTGTGACTTGTGAAAAGTGACATTTTTGCCTTTAAGACGATAAAAACTACTTTCGAAAAATAAACTCAAGGGTAATTTCAAAAGCCTATTGTACTGCCCATAGAAATCAGGTTCGGATTACGTAATAAGCCATTGTAATGTTCACACATTTCTAAAGGTGATAGACAGGGCTATTGAAATTGCCTTGAGTTGATTTTTCGAAAATAGTTTTTATCGTGTTCTTTAATGTTTGCCCATTTATGCATGACTCGATGGATCAATCTCATTTTTACAGGGAAGTTAGTCAATAAGTGTAAGAACACTCTTGCCAAGTTATTTTGCTCACAACCTTTTCGTTAAGAAGTAATGCCAATTTGATTAAGGGGGGAGTT
Source organism: Heliocidaris tuberculata (assembly GCA_025618425.1). Taxonomy (NCBI): domain Eukaryota; kingdom Metazoa; phylum Echinodermata; class Echinoidea; order Camarodonta; family Echinometridae; genus Heliocidaris; species Heliocidaris tuberculata. Next base: position 11,057,638 of record CM046850.1, read on the forward strand.
ACTTTTTGTTATGTTTATAAGAGTTTTTGTTCAATGTAGATGATTTAGAAGTTGATTCCATGCAACGATCTCTGGGTAGGGTCCATGCCGAAACTTAAGTTAAGCTACAGAATTATAGCAGTACTCACAGCCTAATTAATACCTTCCTATCAGGTACTTATTTGCTGCACATGGGTCGGGCGTGGCATTGTAAGATCTACCAGAGCTCGAATCTTATTTCAATTAATTAACCACTTGACCACGACACATCTACCTTTCATTTCGTGTTTGTTTGTTTGTTTGTTTATTTCTTCTTTCTTTTCCCCCAGTTGATCACTATTTTCTAGATAGGTGTACCTTTCATTTCGTGTTTGTTTGTTTGTTTGTTTATTTCTTCTTTCTTTTTCCCCCAGTTGATCACTATTTTCTAGATAGGTGTACTAGGTTATTCCATGAATATTACACGCAAGGCAATATTCATCATGTTCACCGAAAACTAGATAACTATTTACCCGATACTTATACATAACTAAATGAATTGCAATACAATTACCAGCGACGAAATGTGAGGTTGAAATCTCAAAATCGATAACGTTCAATGACTGTCTGGCAATAATACCGGTTCATGCGTGGCATGCATCGATAAAGGCATTTTAGCGTTTCTATAAAAACACTCGTTGAAAGCTATCACGTTTGCACCTGTACTGCATTCACGGAAATAGCTGCTCTGCTGGGAGCCAGAAGGGCCTTAACTCATATCATTTCATACAGACAATAACGCCATTTTGGCTCTCCCATGCAAGCATGATACTCTATCGTTTCCAAGTTAATCTGTTCTGACATTCTGCAATTTTATCAGGTTCTGTGTAGAGGCATTGAATTCGTATAGATTATGAACTGCGGCTGATCAGATACCGAAATGACAGTCGAGATATCACTGTGTGTGGCTGATTTTCACTTCAAAATGAGCAAACTTTCATGATGAAAGTCAATATTTCATTTAGTTTTTACAGGCATCAAGCACCAGGAATGACAATGCACTTTTCAGCCCTCCGCTGTTAAACGTAGTGCTCCCAAGGGTCTACGATTTTATTTATTTTTTGTTTTGTTTTACTGATGAGGAGCTCCGAGATTTTCATTTAAAGCAGCTGTCTTCACATTGTCTGATTTCATTTCAACTGAGCAAACATTCAAGATGAAAATCAATATTTCATTTACATTTTTTTACGGGCATGAAGCAACATGAAGCGGTGAACAATGCACTTTGCAGCGATGTGCTTATATATTTGCTGTGTTTGTTGTAATGAGCCTGCCAATCTAACTTTGTTTCATTTATCAGAAACTCTACTCACACAAAGAATCAAAATATAGCTGTAGCTTCATCGCCTGACTGTGCATTGACAGTGAATTTTAAAAGTTTCACTGAAAAACTAAAAAAAAACTATTAAAAAAAAAAATCCCTTCAATAAGCGATTCATGTTTGTTATGGTCATTATCTTTCACCAATAGCTATGATTTCTTTAAAGATAAATCTAGCCTTAAGGGTAAGTTGTCATGGTTGTCCTGAAATACAGAAGAAAAACCAGCAAAGCAGATTGGTGAAAGTTTGAACGAAATCGGACAAGTTGGGAAATGCGATCCTTTGTAAGAATGCACTACATAGTCTACACTGTATATTCAATGGGATTTCTGAATATGTTCATATCACCAAGGACCTCCTTGATATAACTATAAATATAGATAGGGTTGTTTTTAAAGGCGCATGAGAGAGAGAGAGAGAGACAGAGACAGAGAGAGAGAGAGATAGCGCAATGAGAAGGAGAGGTAATGTATGGGGAGAGAGTGAGTGAGAGAAAAAAGAGAGAGGAGAGAAAGACACACTCTCGGAAATGTTGGTTAAAAATCATTAGGTTGTTTAAAATATGAACCTACCAACTGTTGGTTTAAAAAAAATTGTATGTAAAACATATGGGGATTTTTTTTAACCAACAGTTGGTAGGTCAGTATTTTAAATAACCTAAAATCTTTTCTGAGAGTGCAGAGAGGGGTGGAAGTGGGAAAGAAAGATAGAAAAAAAGACAGACAGAAAAACCAAAAGAAAGGGAAAAGGAAGAAAGCGAAAGGAAGGAAGGAAGAAAGAAAGAAAGAAAGGGGAAAAGAGAAAACGAGGGAGGGGCTGCGGAAGTATTTACAAGTTACATCTGCACTAAAATCACTATATAGCAGCATGCTCGGAACTTCATCAGAATGCCTAAACCAAACACTTACCATTGCTTATTCCCAACTTCGAAAATATGGTATGATCCAGGACAACTTCTGAGTGGAGCAGAATAAACATTCAAAGCTTACCCTCGGACTTTCATCCAAATCTTTATATTATTCCCATTTAACCCCACCTGGATATTCAGCATGTACTCTTTATGGCTCTCAACTCGTCTTTGCAAGGTAATTGCCTACATAAAATGCAGAAGTGGTTTAGCATACTTCCTTCAGGCCTATTTTTATACGTGTCTACGGGTTTTTATGCTTTTTAAGGAGGGGGGGGGGGGGTCATCTGATCTTTTTGTTCACAGATTTACCACCAGAAAAAAATAACAAGTAGCGCCAGGGCTTAGGACATGCACCCCACAAATTTCCGGTGCCCAAAAGTACCATACATCGAACATTTTTGTAAGTACCCCCCCCCGCAAAAAAAGGGGGGGGGAGAGAAAGAAAAAGATGTGTAGAGCATGCATTAGATTGCCATGTTTCAGTTTTTTTCAAAGTACTTATTTTTATTTACTAAGTTCCCTTGCAAAATATATATTTAAGATATCCAATGTATAATTTAACCCTCTATCACAATTTTCCAGATGACCAAACCCACGCAGAAGAGCGGTGACTCGCGGTGACTCTCATGTGCCCCCCCCCCTCCCCCCATTGTAACGTTATGGCTGCACAACTGATAGCAATCTACCAGTTCCTAGCATGCTTCAACAATTATTTTCTCACACTTTTCGACTTATTTGTGAAAGTGAAATAAGCCTTTAATCATGATCACGTCTGTTCAGAGACAAGGGGGCGTTAACTATGTGTTTATGGTGTTTGGGTAGATGAGTTGATACCTTTACGGTTCTAAGCAGACGATAAACACTGTCTTTTTGGACAAATAAGCAATCATTGATCTCGTTATTTTGGGCACTTCAAACTCGTCAAACACAGTCGGTATCTGGGGTAGAAATCTCTGGATCATCCGAATCAAATGTTAATTGGTCGTTCAACGATGGGTTCCACGTCACTTAAGTTTCTCGCCTACGTGTTGTCGCTTGTGAGCAGTGGCGTAGCTAAAGTGAGCACAGGCGGCATGTACTCCCCCCCCCCACACACACACACATACACAAACACACACATACACACAATCAAATAACGAGAAATACAAAAAGAAGAGAGGAGAAAAAGAAATGTGCAACTAAAATGCTACGGACCCTTCAAAATCCTCCTCTAATCAATGACCTTGTTAATTTGTAGTTGCATTTGCATTTCATGTACCGAGTAAGACCGGTGCCTCCCCTGCCCCCCCCCCACACACACACTCTAAATGTCGGAACCCACCCTAAGCCACTGCTTGTGTGAATGGTGGTGAAGGATGGGGGAGGTGGTAAAATCGTCTGCGTGGTGAGAGCTGAAAGGGCATTGCTTTTCAATACAGAGTTAACGCCCTTCTTCTTCCCAATAGATGATAATAAACAGCTACATTTATCATGTTTGGATAGTGCACATAACAGTACATCCCATAGAACCCCTAGTTTTTACAGTCCCGTTACTATCTTTAGAAGGCATATTCATGTATTCAGTGGCGTATCTACGGGGGATACAGAGGGGGCACGTGCCCCGGGCGGCACTTGAAGGGGGCGCAAAAAAAAAACGCAAAAGAGAGAAAGAAAAGGGGAGAAATACAAGAAAATTTATGTCTTTGAGGGTTATTTGCGCCCCAGTCAAGGACAAAATGGGTAAGAAATGGTGTTTTATAGGGTGTGAAATGCGAAAATTTTCTAAAGCTCCTTCGCATAATTATGTTCAGGATCTAGCTATTTCGCGTCCCCAATGGCGTTTTTAAAGTTTTAACCATAAATCGACTCTAGTTGCTTTGCCCCCCCCCCCCCGCATAAGGCAGGAGCTTGTTAAATTTTGCGCCCCCGGGTGGGATATATAAGTGCATAAAAAGCACTTTCAAAGTATAGATCATTCGAAAGAAATCTTAATTTGCCTTGCAATCGCTTTGCTAAATTCCTCAAATATATTTCTTCAGGGTTTTCATTCATTTTACGTCCCCAAAATAGAAATGTAACAAATTATTTTAAAAAATACATAAGAAATTTCAATTTGAGGGGTGAAAAAGGGGGGGGGGGATCTGCCGCTCGGTCACGTTGCTCCCTCGCTTATACAATAATTCATCAAATTGGGTTATGTGCATCAAAACTCATTTTCACGGAGAGCCATCATATCTAAATTAAAAACGCTCATTTTTCTGAGTTTGTGCGGGGGGGGGGGGGAGATTTAATAGTTTGCGCCGGGCGCCAGAATACCTAGATACGCCACTGCATGCATTTCCCTTGTGTTATATTCTATAGGCCTATGATGACTAATGGCATCTAAATTTGAAATGTGGCCTTTAAAACATTACTAACCCTTAAAGTTTGAGAGATTGTATGTTCCTGAGCGCTATTACCCATATAAAACTAAAAACAACAGGTTCACTGCATCATTCAGAAATACCGGCACGCGGCCCGGGACGGTCTACTTCAAAAATAGTTTTCATCTCTCGGTTTGGAGGAAAACATCATCGAATCAAGTATGTGGGACTGAAGTACCTGGCACGCGCACTTTTATGTCTTTCGCCCAGATGATGGACCAATTTCTTTGTTTATCATGTCTAGCATCTCAATGGACATCAAACGTGCTAATGTTGACTTATATTACCATGGTGGATGTACCCGCTTATCTCATATTTGTGAACATTCTATCCAATAATCTAGTGATGAGGGTAGGGGGAGGGGGCACATCCGGCAACTTTTAAAAACACAATCTAGCATATCTTTAAGAAATCCAAAAAATCTGCCCCCTCTTTCAAATTTTGAAATAAAGAAAGAAAATAGATTTTAAAGTAAATTATGATAACATTCTTTGCCAGGGATTTTTTTCAGGATTGTGCCCTCCCTCTTTTTTATAACCAGAATCCTGGATCCGCCCCCGCTGTAATTGGTCGTTTCCGCACTATTCAATGACGCCTTTAGGGAGTATTTTCTTTTCAACAGGGCTTGTAGTATTATCGAATACATAAATCTAGCAAAATCAACCTATATTTGCTTTTTTTTTCTTTCTTTCTTTTCTTTCTTTCTTTTTTTTTAGCTTTTTTTTCCATCTTCAATCTGTATGTGAAGATGCAAGTAGAAGCCTAGAAAAACAATAATATCCATGATTTCTTGATGAAATGATATATAGACCTGCAAATGTAAAGGGGCGTACGCCGCCCTCGGTCCTATTTTGGCTACGCCCGATAATGAAGTGTTAATATGAAATGGCATTTCAGAAATTTCGGAGTCATGAGCCTAAATTCTAATATAGCCCCTGCGTAACCTTTCATTTTTGGTATGTACTATACAGTGTGTATCAAAATAAAGGTTATCCCAATTCAAAGGGATAATATTCCAACGTCATTTACTTTGACAATTTACATGTAGCTACATATAAATAGGAACTCTCCACCTTTTCATTGATACTTAACTTGCGTTACTGATGTCACGCATGACTGAGTACATTGTTGTTGAAGATGACAGGCAAGAACTCCAATTTTTTGCAAGTTTTGGTAAAAATGGATTCAAGACTGATTCAAACTTCCACATGGACCGGGCACATGGATGATACATGAAGCTTTCTCCAGAAATACAACACATGGTCATTTCTGATGTGCTTTACGTCACAATAAGATGTCTTCATTATGACGACAGCCAGACATTGTACATTCCTTCACGGTATCCTCATGGCGGGCGCATGACACTTACAAGTCATGTCAATATCTTTAATCGCATAACATAAATAAATATGAAGAAAGGGACATGCATTAGCTAAACAGACGACACACGTGTAATAACGCGTTTATCTGTGAATAACAAAACAGTGTATACAGGCTAATTAATTGATTGCTGGGTTTCAATAGGTGACAGAGAGCGATCCAGTGGATTCATCAAGATGGGGACGGCGAGTGGGAACTGGACTGCATTAAAAAAAAAAAAATCAGTCCGATAAACTTTAAAATGATTTTATTGATTATCTTCAGATATTATGCCTTTCCACTCCCGAAGTTCAACAATTGCTTTATTTTTTATTTTTTCATTTGGGGGAGGGGGGGGGGGGGGAGCTGGAGCAGGGCTTTGACTATTCTTCTTCCATTTTCGTTATGTTCCCCGACAAAAACCCGGTCCCGGACGTTTCACTTTTTTACGCCTTCCCCCTTCTCGTTGCTCATTCATCTAACTATATAGTCATAGAGTAGTCCTACATCATGTACATAGTCGAGTCGAAATTATTAGTGGACATACCCTTTTGTAGGCTCTATTTCACTGATGTGAAATTTTCCTGATTACGAACATTTGGTTGTCGTTGACAACATTGCCTGAATATACAGCTAATTATTTCGGGGGGGGGGGGGAACTCGTTTTTCCGAAGGTTTGTAATTCCGAAAATGAAGTAGGGTTCATAATTCCGAACATTTTATGCATAACTCCGAAGGTTCGTAATTCCCAAAATGAAATAGGGTTCGTAATTCTCAAAAGGCAATATAACCCTACATAACTTTTCGGAATTACGAACCTTCGGAAATATGAACTCTTTCTCATTTTCGGAATTATGAACCCTATTTCATTTTCGAAATTACGAACCAACGGAGTAACGAACCTTCGGAAATACGAGCCTATTAAAAGAAAAAAGGAACCTTCGGAAAAAACGACATGTAAGTAATGTAACCATTTTTCGATCGTATATCTTTATCTCTTCCCTCTCCAAATTATTCAATTTTCCAAGCTTTTCCCCCGTCTATTTGTCGGTAGCTTTAAACTTGAGACCCAACTACCCTGTGAACATGATACCGTATAATTTTAGAAAAGATAAACGCTTGAGGGTTGTGGAAAATATGACCGGGTTTTCGTCACACAACAGAGTGTTTTCTTCGAGCTTAGGCGGTAGGCTATAGCCAGCGGCAATGAAAAGCGAAGATACAAAAACAGCTTTCAAAGTAATGCACTTTGTACATGGTAAAGTCAAACCTTAAAAGTACACATTTCCCTTGCTTCTATACTCATGACAATTTCATGTATATCATGTGTATATTTAAGAGAAGATCCCCATTCCATTAAAAAAAATGAAAAATGAATTCCATAAATCGCGGTAAACATCATCCATCAATAAAATAAAGAATAATTTGGCATTATCAAAGTGAAATGGATAGACAGACAACTAAATTTTCTGTCCTCTTATACAGTTTAAAGCTATGAGAAATGAAATTGGTATCAAAATTAAAAAATTGAATTCAAAATGTCCTCATGGAGAAAAAATCTAATATGTGTTGACATTGTAAACTCTCTAATTAAGAAATATTATATAATCCTGCTTAAGAGCTGCCATGCACAGTTCTAATAAAACAAAACAATTTTATCATCATTATTATTGTTATTATTATTATTACTATTGTTGCTGTTATTATTATTATTGTTATTATTATTATTATTATTATTGTTGCTGTTATTATTATTATTGTTATTATTATTATCATTATCATCATTTTATTACTATCATTGTTATTTTATCATTATTATTGTTATGATCATTATCACTATTATTATTATTATCATCATCATCATCATTATTATTATTGTTATTATCATTATTATTATTATTATTATTATTATTATAATTATTATCATTATCATTATTATTATTATTAATATTATTATCATTATCATTATCATCATCATTATTATTGTTATTATTATCATTATTATTATTATTTGACATGAGGAAGATTATTTTTTTTCCTGAAATAAGTAACACTGAATATACCTTTAACCGTGCATCTTATATCCTGAATAATGCCTCGGACCTTTCTACCGTGGATGAGAGAAAGGGAACATACTGATCTCACTGATTAATAAGCCTTGCACCTGTTCCATACCGATGATATTTCAATAAATCAGACCTGTGCATCTCAAAGTGAGATATGACGTCGCTAGCTCCAAGGAAAGTGCGTTTCTTAGACTTGCCATTGGCGGCTGCATCAAGGAGGCAATCCCCCCCCCCCCCCCATTACCCCAGGCAAAGCCTTCGTTCCCGGTCAGCTCCATGGAAAAAATTCACTAGGTTGGTTTCTGTTGATGTTTTTGTTTGTTTGTGTGCTTGTTTGTTTGTTTGTTTGTTTTTGTTATTTTGTTTGGGGGTGTTTAAAATATCGGAGAATTAACCAAAATTGTTTCCAAATTCAATTTCATTCACGGTGTTGTTGTTGTCCCCTTGCATCTGAGGGAGGGGGCTGTTCAACATTTCATCAAGGGTGAGGGAATGGAGGCAACCCCCCCCCCCCCTCCCTTACCCCTGGCTAAGCCTTCGCTCCCGGTCAGCTCTATAGGGAAAAAATCACTATAGGTTGGTTTCTGTTGCTGTTTTTGTTTTATGATTCCCGATTGAAGAAAATCAATTTGCTCCTCTCCCTTCCCTTCCCTTTATAGCTTTGGATCATGAGAAAATAAAAGTCCGAAAACATTCGTCCCTACCCCCGAGTCCCATCCCCCTCCCAGCCATTATAAAATCCTGGAGCCGCCACACCTGTCATCTTTCAACATCCTGGCAGTGCTAGACAAAGAGAGAGAGAGAGAGAGGGGGGGGGGTAGTGAGGAGGGAAATGGGATGCGAGGTTACATGTTGTGCCGTATAGGCCTATACCATTACACAAAATGTTCATTCAATTTATGCTTTAATTCAAATTAGTATCATGATACTGGTACACTTCCACTGGAAAAGGGAAAGTTCATGATTCTATATGCCGACATAATTATGGTGAAATTAATATTCTTCGTAAATACGATATCTTGCTTTATCATGTTTATAGTGGCACTTATAAATTTCGGTTTTGTGACTACGCTGCGGGGCGATACCAGAACTGATCATCTTGATAACAACAATGTTAGTTTGCTGCATTTGGTAATTCTCCGTGTAATTGATCGGTGAAAGAGAAAGGATGTAATCAGAGAAAAAGAAAGGACGCTTAAATTAAAAGCCTCGGGGACATTCATTACTTGATAATCATGTACTCGCTAAATTAGCTAATAATTTCCGTTCAGCACTGGAGAAGATGAATGCATGTATAAACCATCCATGTACATGAAAGCACTTTGATAATTACGATCACCCTTACACCAATGTCTGATAAATTATGGCATAGATTATTATGATTTTTTTTTAAATCCATGTTGAAGGTATCAAGTCATGCATGTGTCATGTTTGTGAATAGATCAAAATGTAATTAGAGTACTAATTGATCTCATCATCCCTTACAATGCCGATGTACCGAGGATTATTTGAATCTTAAAACTAAGTGCCTTTCCAAAGCTTTCTTACTTTCCGGAGAAATAACTGGAGAAAATCAAAGCTTGATTTTCTCCAACTATCAAACCATGAAATATTGTAGTATTTTTTTTTTCATTTTCCATTCTTTGAGGAAAAGTAGTCGGAAAGTAAACCTCTCTAAAAAGAGAAAAATATCTCCTTTTTAAACACATTGCACACTCTAAAAAAATACCCAGTACTGGGTAAAAAGGGAATACAAATGTTTGTTGGGTATAATTTGAACAGATAGAGTTTTACCCAACAAATATGTACATGATGTACATGACGTTAAATTTCAAACCCAATACTGGGTAATTTTTGTCTTAAAGTGAATAATAACGTTTTATTTTTCTAGCAGTTTAACCACTTTCATTAATTGTACTACGAAAATAGTACTTTTACTTGTTTTGAACCTTTTTTTTTCTTTTTTTTTTTTTTTTTTTTTTTTTTTTTTTTTTTCTTCTCAAATATCATTATCGCCTGATGTAACATGCGAAGTATTAATTGAAATAAATAAGACAACTTTATCCACACGGACTATTTCGAATGAACTGGTATACGTTTACAATAGTTTGCAATCCCATGCAACTGTAAGAAAAGATAAATTCTGAGTTGACTAAACCCTTTTGTATGTTCATAAACTACTCCAATAATCCCTGTCGTCTCGTGTACGTTTCTGTACTTCAAAATCAGGGTGCTAATTCAACACCTACTCGCTATATTGGGCTACACCAGCTTTTAATCAAACTGGTGTTGTTTTAATACTTATCTGGTGTAGCCCAATGTCATACTGGTGTTGTTTAAACACTTACCTGGTGTAGCCTGATATTGATACCGAGATAGTGTTGAATTAACACCCTGGTTTTTGCAGTGTGGGATATCTTTTGAAATGAATATATTTAATTTACATAGATAATCCATTTCGTATCCGGACAACTACCCCCTGGACAATTACCCCCCGGACAACCACCCCCGGAAAACCACCCCCTGGACGACTACCCCCCTAGGACAACTACCCCCCAGGACAACTACCCCCTAGGACAACTACCCCCCAGGACAACTACCCCCAGGACAATTACCCCCCGGACAACTACCCCCGAACAACTACCCCCTGGACAGCTACCCCCGGAAAAATTGTCCTGGGGGTAATTGTCCTGGGGGGGGGGTAGTCGTCCAGGGGGTGGTTTTCCGGGGGGTAGTTGTCCGGGGGATAGTTGTCTAGGGGGTAGTTGTCCTAGAATCGGTTCATTTGCACTTTGTCATTTCGAATTAACTTGAAATGGATAGTACCCATTTAAGTCAACACCTCGTAAAATTTCAAATGAAAACTTTTTTGAGTACCGGTATTATGGCGCCATCAATTTTCAAAATGACAGTCGATTTCAAATTCAAACCCTAGTAACTATCATGAGGTGACAGTTCAAAATGATATTCAATTTCAGAAGTCTCATATGATTATTGTACTCGACATCAATTACTTTTCCACAATGTAACATTTTATTTTAAATGAAAGTATAATGCTTCAGATATAATCGATCCGAATCCGTGTTGTTATCAATTCAAAACCCATCAAACGTCAAAAACAAACAAAATTTCTCTCGGGTTTGACATATAAGAGACAAATACAGTGATAAGCCGCAAGTCTATCATTTTTAAAGTTATCTTTATATATCACAAAGCAATGGAGATAATAATTTACAATTTACCAATTTTATTTTTACCAGTAATTTACCGATGTCTTTTCTGAACACGGAAATAAATATTTTTTAGGGCAGCGGATATATAATATGATAATGGGTCTATTATAACTCTTTTATCTGTTTATCATGAAAGTAAAGATTAGCACTAATTTTGCAGAAGAAAAAAATCATAGCATCTTTAGGTCTACGTATAACCACAGAGCTAATAACCCTAGACTCAAAATCTGGTTTGTTTTCTACAGAGATATACATATGCCGGCCTGTAATGACAAACATTAGCGTATATAGAGCCGAAATTTGCCTGGGGGCTGACGTCTCTTGACAGAATATCAAATTTTCCGTTTCTAAAATTTTGCGAGCAAGCGTAGCGAGAGAGCAAAGTTGTTTACACTTTGTTACAGTGAATTTTTAATGTGTCATCAAATTAAACTAAGTAAGAACTGTCCGAAAACGCGTTGAAGATTGACTAAAATATGACAAGACGGTTGCCCGAATAAGTAACTCCAAAATTCCTGGGGGCTATATGATGATGATGATAATTCGGGAACCCTTTAATTTATTCCCGTCAAGAAGCTGAGGAGTCTCAAGGTTTGCTTTAATGGCAGGAGTTAAAGATAGAAGCAAAACCTTGGAGATCGAATCTACGACATCCATTTCTCTCCATCAAGCCGTCAAAACAAATGCGATAGTCGAATGCCATGCTGCCGTCCATTTCATCTTCTTTAAAGAGAAGGTTGGGTTTTGGTATTAAAGATGAAAGTGAAATTGTGAAATTTCTTATCCCTTTATTCGTATGTGGAACAACATTATAGAAATAATATCTCATAAAAGGACTGCCCTTTAAAAACCCTCATATTCCAAATCTAACTAATCATCGTCTAAAACTTTCGACAAAATTTTGATGCCACGGTGTGTAATCCGAGTCCCTTATCAGTGAGCAGTGCTTTCTAATTTTCTTTTCATTTTAGCAAGTTTGAATCAGTATTATTCATTACCATTTTGATTACTTCCAGTATTCTAAAATCTCGCGTTATTCTAACTTACCGTATAATCCACCTTTCCCAATAACTTCAAAACAGTTTCCTTCACACACAAAGAGGAAATGATCAGAACGCAACTCTATCTTTAAAGGCTTGAGAGAATGGCTCGCAAGTTTACGCTAGTCCCAGGCGTGCAATAATGTGTCAGCAAGTGAGATCTCCAGCTGACAGCCAATCGTGTAATCAAACATTTTCCCTTTTCCGTTGCAATGTCAAGTTGAGAGGCGGGATAACGTGAGCTTTGAGAGACTTGAGAGGGGTTTGGAGTGTATCATGGTGTACCTCATATTGCTTTAAGTTTTCACATTATGTAGTGTTCATTCTATTACTTCTCTCTCTCTCTCTCTCTCTCTCTCTCTCTCTCTCTCTCTCTCCCCTCCCTCTCCTCTCTCCCCCCCCCTCTCTCTCTCTCTCTCATTATCTGCCACATTTCGTTGCATTCAACATTCAAAAAAGAAAAAAAGAAACTTGAGAGGGTTTTAGAGAGTATCACGTGTGTGACGGTTTTACTCAGTATTGCTTTTTAAGTTTGCACATTTTGTTGTATTCACATTATTACATGCCCCCCCTCTCCCCTTCCCCGACCCCCATCCCCTCTCTCTCTCTCTCTCTCTCCTTAAATGCCAAACTTTTGTTGCAAAAAAAATTATTTATTTCAATATTTTTGTTTCTTATTTGAAAAACAACAGACATAGTTAAAACAAAAATTACATTATAGATAACACAACCAAAATACTTTGAATTTGAAATGATAACGACAAATGTTGCAATCTTTTTGAGAAAGTTTTATAAAAGAACCAAAAAAAAATTGAAATCATTTACTGATGAGGGCTTTAAAACTCCCTTTATACACAATTATTTCATGAATGGTAATCTGAACATCTAAAAAATTGCATTTAACATTGCTACTTCTTTTATTGACATAACTCTGAGGCTGTGAATGGGAATGTGTTAATAAAATGAAACTCATGAATCAAGTTATATCCCCGCTAAACAAATGCCCTTTCGTTGGATGAATAATTGAAAGAAAGAAGGCCTAAAAATTCAGTATGAATGCAAATTTTTATATGAGCAAAATGGTATGTGACTGGACATCCTGTATTTAAAGCTCTATTATACTAAGTACATGTACCAAATTTTTAGGGTTCCAACGCAGGAACAAAAATTACATTAAAAGTGATGTTTGTAATTTTTAATACTTATAACACGAAAATATTGAAATTTTGAAGTAAAGTTTTATAAGGTTAAACGATATCAAACTCATTTTACCAGTGTATAATGTTACAACTTGTATGTAGGGGTTCGTTATAGCCATCACATCCCTGCCTGCATGCATTCATCAGGGCATCTTTGAATAAGTTATAGCTGTCGCCTCGCAATATTGATGAGAATTTCTCCTCAAAATTCTTAATCTAATGACTGACGTAAGTGGCTTTCATCCAATTATAAATGGTTAGAGGATGAAAGGAAACTTTGACTTCTCTCGGTGGCATGGATATTTCCTCGTATTTGGTTTGATTTTTTTTTTCTGATTTGAGGGGAAAAAATCACGAAACATTTGAGGAACGCATGTTAGGAGTCCAGCCAAATTCTATGAATACCACAAATCTTTATTGTAGGCCAAGGCCGTTTCGAGGTTTTGCAGTTGACATTACATTGACAAACCAAGGTACACATTGAAAATGTGTACTCTATAATACCAAAGATATAAAAACACTGTAAAAACTTCCCAAGTTTATTAGAATTATTATGCTAAAGTATGGTAGATGATAAGTAATAACCGCATATGTTAACTCAAGTTATGATTCGCATGTATTACAGTAAACTATGATTTCATAGTTGTTTAAAAGTGACTTAATTGCCATCTTATTGAATCGTGTTATTTATATATATATTTATTATACCACGTACTATTTGTATTTTTCTCATACTCCGAAAAGGGTCAATTTAAATCAAGTTCGAATTCAAGTTCAAGTATTTCAAATCTTTTGAAAAAGAAGAAATTAACAAACATGATAATTAAAATAATATACAAGTCAGATATCCATTTCTTTAGTTATTTGTTATTTATTTACATATTTTACAATTAATACATCAAATTGATAATGAATCATTAAATTGTATTTGTATAGTATTTGCGCTATATAAGTATTATTATTATCAGTATTATTATCGTTAAAGTATACAAAAAAGACTTTTGGAAAACAGTATGACACTAAAATTTATTTAGACACATATTAGATAAGCCATATTTACATAATGTGATGGACCTGAAAATTATGAATATGAACATAAGTTACAATGAATTAAATAAATGAATTAAATGAGTTAATTCAAGAAATGATTTCTGGTTTCGCGCATCATTTATTTCTTATCGTTTGTATTGCATTAAATGACTGGGGTTATATTTTCATTATTTAATGCAATATACCACGATGAATTTCTTGGACCCCTGCCCCCCCCCCCTCCCCCTTACCCGCTCGGGGTATGCTTGGAATAATTTCACGCCCGTTTTAAATTTGCAGCTCTCATGGAGATTCCAGGAACACAAGGAATGAGACGGTTGGGAGATCATGCGTGAAATTTGTGCTAGTATACGGTGTCCCCCCAAAAAAGCGGAACGGCGGATTTGCAGTACTTCAGTACTTTGCCTTCAAAAAGTATTTACTTTTTTTACATCATTGGGTAAAGCATATTCTACCGAAGAGAATGATACCAAGATCATTGAATTTGGTTATTACTGTTGATTCTATGCCCGTTTCTTAAAACACAGTAATTTTCAAATTTCGCTTGATTTTTGCGACCGATGAGTGTAAGATCGTATCGGGAATGGGTTTTAGTGAGCTGTAGCTCGGGAACAGTGGAAATGACCCTAATTACTGTACATGCCATATGAAAGGCCATTCCTGACACATTTCTACTCTCATCGGTCGCAAAAAACATGCGAAATTTGAAAATGACTGTATTTTAAGAAACGGGCATAGAATCAAAATTACTTTACCTAATTCAATGATCTTGATGTCATTCTCTTCGGTAGAAGATGCGTTACACAATGATATGAAAAATTTATATACTATGTCCTTTTGAAGGCAAAGTACTGAAAATCCGCCGTTCCGCTTTTGGGGGGACACGCGGTATAGTTTCTCCAGTCGTCACTGCTTATTATCTGAGAATCTCTCATTTTGGATATCTACTTCGGAGCCAAAGTCAGGCACCCAAATTCGCACCATATGCACAAACAATGTGCAGTTTACACTGACACCACATTATATGGACACGATGCGATAAAGATCTTATCTGAACTAAGAACAATGGTTTTTCATAGAAGCAGAATATTAGACAAACTGATCATTAAAAATGATTGAGGAAAATCAGACTTCTAACAAGAAACTTGAGTTATGATACTTTAACGGTACTACACGAACATGAGTTTGTGATGTCATTTCCTCACTATTCACCCCCCCTTTTTTTTTAGGGGGGGGGGGTATAATTTGACAATATAAAGTTAGCTATCTTTTATAGTTCTACTTTTTCATCATGCCTTAGATTTCGTACTGAATAATAATTGTTGAAAAAAAAACCCGTTTAGAATATCCCTAACAATCACAACCAATACAATGGCGACAAAAAGGAAGTTGAAGAGAGAGAGAGAGGGGGGGGGGGGGGGAGAGGGGTGGGGAGGGAGGAGAATAGGTGAAAATAAGATGATAGATGATATGACCCTTCCCATCCTTCCCCTCACTCTATGCCTTGTTTACTCGCATTCTACACAGGTAAATTGACCGGCCGCCCCCATCCCTTGACACCGGTGCCCTTTTCAATGGCTAGGCCCACGCGCTACGCCACTAAAACTCCCATCTCCCTGCCACTACCAAGCATGATGGGCACTGTACACAGTCGCCCACTTCACGGTGGAGTTTGTGTACATTACGGTAGAAGCCGAGACGAACCGTGATCGAACGACAGATAGAGGCGCAGAAGCGAGAAATTGGAAACGTGTTCTATAAACATGGAAGCTGTCCCCTGCAAATTAGTCCACGTTACTTAGCCTACACTTCAACACCTCTGGAATGGCCGCGGAGATGCGAAATGGTTCAATATTTTCTGCTTCAATTTTTCTTTCTCACCATCCCCCCCCCCCCCCGCCCGCCCATCCCACCCGCCACCTCTTCCTTTTTCACTCACTCGTTTAAAATCTCAAGGTTTTCCTGCCACTGCATTCTCAAGTTCGTTGAACATCATGCGACGAATCAGAATAAACAAGACAGCTGACAGCATACCAAAGATGCAAATTTTTCCCGCTATACAGTATATTTCGAGGAGGTTTTACTTTTGCAACAAAATTGTAATTGTAACTGGAAAATATTTCTTTAGATAGTCCAACTTTCATATTCAATGTTGGACTTTTACTGACAACGAGCATAACTTACAAGCTTTATCTGGTATTTACCATGTTTACGTATTCTAAAACACATAATTATATTTTCTTTTGATATCCGTTTTCATTTTCCATCTTGTTTTATAATTGTCTAACCTTCATTTTCTGTTACCCCGCTATCCCTTTCTGATCCTCCTTCTCTTATCATCGTTTTGTTTCTTTATATTTCCTTTTCCATAATTCTGATTATTATTTTATTATTATTATCATTTATTCGGCAATTCACAAAAAAATATAACAAAGTAAATATGAGTAAACAAACATTAAAGGAATATCAATTATAAATGCACAATCTTACTGGAGGTCTCCTGAGTGCATAAGATGGCTGCCGGGGAAGAGGAAAGCAAACTTAATCACTGTAACCGTAATGGTCCCTCTTCCCGACCAACTGGTGCACCCAGAAGACCTGTAAAATATAGCATCTTTCCCCTTCTCTTCTTTATGTCAGTTGTCAGTAGATTGGAAAAAAGATAGTAATAAGAGAGGGGGAAAAGAAAAGATATATAATACAGAAAGGGAAAAAGGAAAGAGAGAAGGGGACAAGGACGAGAAAAGAAGACGATATGACCCCTTCCCTCCACCCTTCCCCTAATCAGTGGGCTTGTAAATTCGCATTGAATTTTCCAAGTAAGACCGACCCCCCCCCCCAACATGGTGCCAGTGCCCCTTCAAAGGCTTGACTCACGCGACGCCACTGGGCAGGCAGAGAGAAAGAGGGGACAGAAAGATAAAAGAGAGGTTGAAGGAAGAAAAATAAAGGGATTGAGAAGATGAGAAGCCAATTAGAGTTAGTCTGCCATGCGGAATAAAACATTGACGCATAACATTGGTTAATACATCTTCTTCTTTTTTCGATTTGACACGACCTTCTTCTCCAGCAAACGAAACTACATCTACTTTCAATATGTGACGTCACCGATGACATTCACGTTCATTTGGCCTGTTCATGCCAATGACCATGTTGCTTCAAAATTGGTGACTCAACCAAAGCAAATTTCATGAATGAGTATACATTTTTTATTTTTTTTATTTTTTTTTGGCATTCTATCTTGACAATTAGAAAAACCATGTTTAGTCCATTTAGCCAAATTCGGATGTACTTTTACGACATACTTGCTCATGGACAACGAAGCCATGCATCTTCACTTAAATTCTTAATGCGACGAATATTGGAAATGGAAATTCTCAATGTAGCGCGGAACGGCGCATGGTCCTGTAGATTGCTACTCTGATCAGTGAAGTAGACGAATCAATTTTGTTCCTAATTGTTTTAGTGATGGTTAGAACTTGATTACACCAATTCTATACTCCGTGAGTCCCGTATCGCTTAAGACATGTACGTTAAAAAGTCACCTGTGTTTTGGGCGATGTTTAATTTGATAAAGTCACCCACCCAGAGCCGGAATGATGAGTTTCATGCGTTCTTGAAATACATTTCTTCCTAATTATTTCATGGTAACATAATTTCATATATATCCTTTTAGAAAACCAAGTTCCTGTATAATTTTGACCACGGAGCCTATTGGGTTCGTAAAGATATCTCTTCCATCTCCCTGGTATATGACTGATATTTAGCCTAACTGATACGCTACCGCCCCCTTCCCCTCTCTCTCCCTCTCTATCAGTCAATCTATCAATCAATCAATCCATCAATCTCTCTCTCTCTCTCTCTCTCTCTCTCTCTCTATCTATCTATAATAATAATAATAATACATGAGATTTCTATAGCGCCATTTTCCAGTTTTGATTAAATGCTCAAGGCGCTTCATAACATAACGAACGAAAGAATTAAGTTACAGAGATAACAAGAGAATGATAATTACAGTGTTTTAAGAAAGAATGTCTGTCATTCAGAACACACATTTAAACAGATGAGATTTTAGGTTGCCCCTTTTTGTCCATCTGTCAGACTATCTCTGTGTTCGTTTCTTTTCCTCTTTTTCTCTCTACACATGCTACATGTCTTTAATTCCCTCTCTCTTTCTCTATCTCTCGGTCAGACTGTTTTCTATGTTTTCTTTCTTTATGTTTTCTTTCACTCTATCTCTTGAATTGTCTCAGTTCCATTTCCTCTTCTCTCCCCTCACCATCCACGTTCAGGTATTCCTCGCCAGCTTTCCCGCGTATAGCCCCCTCTGTCAGCACCACTAATGGGGTACAAATTTCCAGAGCAAATTGAATTTGGTGACCAGTCATACACACCGATACAACTCCCGACAGTTTATACTCCGTCTGTCCCTTTACCCTTTCACACCATCTTTGACAAGTTCAGTGTGAAGGAATACGGTTAACATAATATCTATGCCTCTGTCTCTCTCTGTCTTTCACTGTCCCCCCCCCCCCCCAAAAAAAAAAAAAAAAAATCCCTTACCTGCTTACGCAACTAAGTTGTGTGGGCATGCACCATACAAGCTTTTCTTCCAAAGGCATGCCCCCTCTGTTATAATCTATATTCAGGTCAATATAATGATATATAATTTGTTTTTACATTTTTTAAAAATTCTTTTTAACATAGTCATCCTTGACTGTTTTATCAATTTCATTATAATGTACTATGTTAACTGAATAAACGATATGGATTATATGTATGTTTTGTTTGTATTGAAACGGAAAATAAAATAAAGCAAAGCAAATCTCCCTCTCCCCCCCCCCCCCCCCCTCTCTCTCTCTCTCTCTCTCTCTCTCTCTCTCTCTCTCTCTCTCTCTCTCTCTCTCTCTCTCTCATCCCTCTACATAGTATGTCCATCATGTCCATGATATCAAGCATTTAAATGTCAGTGAATACGAGTTATACATAAATGCCCTAAATGTGATAAACAAAGAGAATCCCTCTTGAATGCTTTATCGTTCACACATACTAATTTTTCTTTTCTTAATATATACAGAAGAAAAAAACATCATATTCATAATGAAATTAGATGTCATACACAAGCAAGAAAATTTTATAAAGAAAATCTACCATTAAGGGGAGAATTCTGAAATGATTTATATTATATAAATCTACATAATCATGATAATATGTACGAATGAAAGATTGTTATCATAATTGTATTTTTACACACACAGTTGTTATGTGAAATGTATATAAATTGGCCTCTGTTTTTCTCTGGGTTTTTAAAAATTATTATTATTGATGTTCTTGTAGAAACAAAATATAGATGTATATGTTTGTCAACGAGGTCTAATAAATTCCATTCGACTCACTATTTCACATTCACTTCCAAGCAAAAATGTATTATCAGGAAAAACCATTGATGCGTATTTTGTGCTCTGTAACATATTAAAGGTCGATGACATTTGTTGGTATTTTTGAATGTCATATACTCTACTAAAAATTTCTAATATGATTCTAAATCGTATTGGAACACATAAACATACATTCATATGTATCTATTCCCTCTTTATTCAAACGCGGAATAGTAACCGGATTTTTCTATTTTCCGCCATAAGGCCTCTTCAGGGGCATTATCACATGAGCCATGCGTTGGATAGGGCACATTTCATGTGTTGCTTTATGTTTTAATTGCCTCCTCGCCTTTTTAATATAACTATTCTCGCCAGTACCCATTTCTCATTCTGAGATGAGTATCGATTAGTTTTTCCTCCGCTTGTCATTGTCCAGACAAATTGCTTTCCATCACATAGCAAGGTCAAAATTGCGGACATTATGATAATGGCGATGTATATTGGTGACAGTGTTATTGCAACGATATCAAAAAAAACCTTTGGTTATTGTAGTACCGTACAGACTAATAATGATATCAAGGTATAGTTGGGGGGGGGGGGTTCTTTTCTTTTCTTTTTTTAGTGTTTTTATACTAGATTTTCCTATAAATTTCAGCGTCTAGTTTTTCCTTATTTTGCATTTATATACATTTTGTCTTGGTCTTGTATACTCTGGCTACTTTGGAGGACATATAACTCAATTCTAACTTTTATACAATTCTTAATATTGATTTTTTTTTATATATCATTGGAAATTAATTATTTAATGTGTTTTAAAAAGTAAATGGCACTTTTTAGGTTCATTCATTTGAATAATTTTGAAGAAGGAGAAGAGGAAAAGAAGAAGGAGAAGAAAAATGAGGCAGGACAAATTATAAAATTATTAAACAGATGAAGGAAGTTGAGAATACTAGGAGAACAGCAATTAGTAGAAGGGCAGGATTAGGAGGAAGATAAGAAGAATTTTAAAAAACAGCGAAGAAAATAAGGAGAAGAAGAAGGAAATAAACAACACACTAAAGACAGGCTACATCAAATCACTGCATCTATTTCTTTCCAAACATGAAATCATGTTAAATGATAGAAGCCCCACCCCCACCCCCTCCCAGTCCTCTCAATCCAGACAGATGAACATGATAATGTTCCCTCATCCCCTCTTTCCTGTATTAGAGGCAACTCCTTTCACAATTTCTTTCAGCAGTATTCGGTAAAATAAACCGATGTAATCTAAATTTGCCCAATCATTCCGAGGCTGCAATCCGATTTTGAAACCGCGTCTCCACAATTTCTTTGAGAGGGTATAAAACCCTGCATCTACAAGCTTTATCGATTGACCTACTTTCAGCTGAATATTTTGACGGCAGATATTTCCCAACCAGAAATTCAAAAAAAATTAGATTGAAACTAAATTCGAAATTTACACCTTTGCTTAAGGATAACTTAACAGGATTGGTTTATCTTCTAAAATTAATTGTAGCTTATGAACATGAAAAGAAAACATTAGCTTACAGAGCCAATGTGACTCATTTTCATGACCTGCTTATTTCATGTAAAGAGGTAACTCGTCTGCAGAATGCCTTTATTGATAAGCTTACTCTGTTGCGTCTCTTTTTGGCTGTTTTCCATGCTCTTGACGTTGATTTTCTCAGAGTATTCAAATTCCTTTTTTCCCTTCATAATTCTCTCCTTCTCCTTCTTTTCATTAGCTTCTCTTTCTCATGTCTGGTAAATTTTCCGGTATGGCCTAGCGGGATGGGGGGGGGGGGGTATCAAAAGATGGTGCAATACTAACAAAAAAGAGCATTGTATAAAATGCGTGTGATATCTTTATAGTTGCGAATTTAAGGAAATGTATAACATAACTGTCATTTTTGTAATACGGTACTATAATGGTCAGATGGTTACGACTTTGACAACATAATCATAGTCTTCATTTTGGATAATCGTAATTTATAGGCCTATACTATACTGACCTTCGTTATAATCCTTCTGATCCTGACCATAATCCCATTTCAGATAAATACCGATTAATGAAATTGGCTGGAGTATGATATGACCACAATGACCCTACAACAATTTGATTGAACTTTTATTAATCAATTATGTTATATAGATTAGCTTATAATGTTTCCTTTTAAGTCCTTATGTTTTGGAAATACATGTTAAACAGGTATATACACAATATTTACTAATGATAAACGGGACCACGTAGGAATTTCTAGTATTTCGTCATTGTTGTGGTGATAAATATGTTTTGTTTGTTTGTTGTTAAGTTGATTTTTTTTTTTTTTTTTTTTTTTTTTTTGTTCACATCTTGTGTCATTTTCATGAATTTCAAACAATGAACAATACAAGTATGGGCACATTTAGACATCACATAAACGGAAAATGTAAACATTTTATTATGTCTAGCCTTAAGACTCTACGTCTCAATATAGCCATAAGAGAAAATGGAAAAAAGAGGTTAGACAAGACTATACTAATATGAGTGAGAGGGGGAAAATAATGAACGCGTTTCCAAAGGACCTACCCCTTTTTGCTTGACATTCTTTGATATTTTTTCCCCCTGAGTGATTATGACGTGATTGTATTAATGGAACTCGTAAAAATATGATCATCTTGACCTTGCCTGTCATATCACCGCATTAGGCTTGTTACTCAACAAAAATGAAACATCACTTTAGCCCCTCACAATGTCAGTAGCTGTGAGAACTTGGAGGCGAGTAGACACCTATTAACATTTAAAGGTATTATTCACATTTTAAAAATACAAGATGTTGAACAGTTTGCCCAAAATGGTATGGGGAAAAAAGTTGCATTGACGCTAAAATAATTTTGTGGAATTTCCTTGAATTGCTCTTACAGGTATAATGATATTTATATATATCTTTTTTTTTTTAATTATTCGAACCGCAGCTTAGATAGAATTCTTTCTCGCTCCATTACATATGTCGATTTTTTTTTGATTTTTTTTTTTTTTTTTTTTGGGGGGGGGGTTTGTTTTTGTTTTTTTGTTTGTTTTTTGTTTTTTGTTTGGTGAGAGTGGAATCGCCGTGCAGAGAAATTATTCAAAAGCCTTTAGGTTTCTTTTTCTTAGTTATTAAAATGTGTGAATGATATAAAGTTTTATTTTAGTTCCAATCAAACTTTCATAATGTTTTCGAACGCCTTCAAGTTCACAATCAAGTCATGTAAAGGGTATCTGTAGCACGTAGGGCACAACCGGTCCGTTATGTGAACCCGACTCCTAGCTAATCGTGTTTTTGTGCTAACATTTCAAAACTAATGTTAGACTTACAATGCACCTGTCAGGAAAAAGTGATATTCTGTTATCATCGTCTGGGTTTAATGGGAATTGTGCCCCCCCCCCTGCTTTTTTAAGATACAAATTCTTGGATCCGCCCTGCCTTGAGCCCTTTTTTTTTCAATTTTCTTCATCTTTTTTTTTTTTTCTTTCTTTCTTTCTTTCTTTCTTTCCTGCTTTTCTTAGAAACCAACCGATTTGAAGGAAGTGTTTTCTTTGCATCATGTACAGTATATAGCTGAGGGTTCTGGTTTAATGGTCTATAGTGTGACAGTTTTCTATTATGTGTGGATCATTAAAATATCATAAGCAGGAAACAATTTTTTTAAATTGGATTTTACTGCTATATAATGCGCAACTTGTGGTGATTAAAATAGTCTTTAGGCGAATTTCACCCGAAGATAATCAGCTTTAACGATCCGCTCGCTTTATAGCAACGACTTAACTGCCGCTGATCATGCTGGACCCTCTTCGGCAAATTGCAGTAATGGTGTACACGATGAGAGGCAAGAGAACGATTTAATCAGTCATTGCTCATTAATGTCAAGATGAAAAGAAATCTCGTTGGAGAAGACGGGGTGTGGCTAGAGTGGGTCTTTTACTTTGACAACCCCCCCCCCCTTTCCTTTTTTTTCTAATTTTGTCTGAAATGTTTTACTGTTTCGACCATTGGCATCAAGTCTTCAAATTGATATTTTTCTAAGTTTATTCCTTTGATTTTTTTTTCTTTCTTTTCTTTCTTTCTTTCTTTTTTTTTTTTGCATGTACGCACCACACCCCCCCCCCTCCGCTCCTATTGAAAATGGTCTTAGCGACGCCCCTCAACATGCGTGTTCATTCTAGGAGTAACGGAACACTTATTGTAAATGGGGGGGGGGGGCAGTAAGGGTAAGTAAGCAAACTGCCAAACGCCATATTGTGCACGCATGGGCATCATTCCATTTGGTTAAAAAAGTGATGATGCTAGGGCACCCATAAAGGCAAGCCTCCATCTTTCACGAGCCTTGCTTTCGAGAGGACATAATGAACGGCCTGTGATTGTTCTTTGTTCCCTGTTATGTTTACCATTCTGTAGTATTGTCACACCTCTACGCGACAATGTCAAAGATGAAATCCCCTGCCAACGTTTTAGTCGTTGTAAAAAAAAAGGGGGGTGGGAATCCCATCATAATCATAAAATTGTCAATTCAAACATGAAGAGGAAACAAACGAAATAGTTCATATTGATTAGAATATGTTAATGTGTGATCACTTCCCTAGTACCTCAGTCACGTCACACCACCAAACCGATTCCAAACCGACCTCTCCTTGGCCACTAGGGTATAATGATGTAATCTTTTGTTCGGTCTGTTGTCGGTCTGGCGTCAGTCCGGTTGGTGTGACTGAGTAACGACCCCGTAAAGAAGAAAAAAGCTGTCTACATTATTACCTAGGCCTGTTATCATCATCATGGTTATCGTTTCGATGATTGCGTTATCAAAAATGTTGTTTCAGTCAGATACTCTCATTTACAAATGATAATGATAATAATGGTGTTACATATAGCGCATTACATGAATACTTCATACCGCTTCACAATGTTATTCATTATTACCCCTGGTCATTGGATTTCAAGCCAGCCCCACAAGTGTGCACCATCCTCACTCCTTAGGGAGCATTCCTACTATTTTGCACCGTTCACTCCCATGCACGTACTAGGGCAATGGCAAATACAGTCACCGTCTGATTTTCGGCAATCCTCACATGTACCCATTATCTCCTGGGTAATAGTGGCAATGTAGATTAATATCTTGCCAAAGGACTCGAACCGCGAACCATGTGATCCACAGTCGGGTGACGAATCCACTAGACAACGACACCTCTACAATGACAGTAACCAACTAACCACCGTAAAGTGATAAATGTATACAATTTAACATCGACAACAATATTTTATTCAAAATAATTATGTTGCTCATCATGCTCATTTAGAAACCTTTCATTTGCAGTTCATTCAGATGAAGTTAAGAATGTTAGGGTTTACATAAATAAACATTTATACATTTCATTACATTTCAAAATAAAAGTCAGATGCAAATTTAGAAGAATGAGGTATTCAAAAAGTTCTATGCATGGAGAGAGATTAAATTTAAATGATACTAGAAAATGTGACTTTGATTGCACTTACAACATTTTTCGGCTCCAACGCTGATGTTTCTTGAGTGGCATTGAGTAAGTCTTGGTAGTAATTATCGGTTGTATGCTGTCCATCGGTCGATATCACGCTTCCACCAGCAAAAAGAAAAGCAAACATCATCAAAGCAGTCCTGAAATCATCCATTTTGATGTCCTTCACTTTTTTCTAGCCTCAGAATTAAAACAATGACAAGTTATGAGAAATATATCGATTTTTCTCGCTCAACAAAAGACTCATAAAATCGATTTATGTTCTTGTCATGCGACATAGCAGTATGATTCAAAGAGTGTCACTTCATCGACCGGCCGTGCTCATTCGGTCGGCACAAAATGTTACCACTGAATTTCAGCCTTTGTGTTTCATCAGAATATAAAGACTTCGGGAATAAGCCAATATGTTTAATGTACTGTATACATTCATTGTTTAATGTATCGTCAGAACACCTCCTGCATGGTGATATTTTTTTTCAAGATTCCATCTAAAAATTATCCTCTATACACTGACGTGTTCATCTATCGCATTTATGACTTAGAATAAGTTATGTCAGTTTCCTCCAATTTTTGTTCAAGCTTCGGTCCATCTCCATCAATCGCGAAACGCTTCTAAATCAACCGAAGTGCTTTTCTCGTTTCCTGTTCGCTCAGTCGAATTAATAAGTGGGGTCGATGGTACTTTTATCCGTCCAGCTTCACACTTTATTCAAACAGAAATATCCATTTTGCGTTTTACTGAGATCCATAGAGAGTGTTGCCATGGAGATTTCTCCAGTTCCCATCAGTCGTCTTCAGGGCTCCTAAGTCCTTCAGTTCGAATTGAAGGGTGTCGCACTGGTGTCAATAATTGCTTGAAAATTTGGTAATGTCGTCATCATGATCGGCCGTCACCACATAGGCATGGAATATCTTGTTGAATAAAGACGACACAATGTGGAAAGTGACATATAGGCACATATATTGTGCAATTATCGAATAAACCTGTTGCGTCTTTGGCAAGACGCAACAGGTTTATTCGATAATTGCACAATATATGTGCCTATATGTCACTTTCCACATGAAATTCAGATCCATGTACACAGAGTGATCATCCTTGAATATCACCTATATACACAATTAACGTAATAAGAATGAAGAGTTGGTCGAAACCAAATCGAGTACAAAAGAAAAACTTGAGAAAGTGGCACAAAATTATTATTTTTCGTCGAGTCACGGTTAGCGAAGGAACCACATGACTACCTGTCCATCAACCCCATCTACTCGCCTGCCTCTCCTGCCGCAGATGCGTGCCTCCGTATCGCGTCTCCTAGCTACAGAAAGCGAAGGTGTTCCTCTCTCTCCAGCGCTCAACGCTTGGCTGGTAATTTACTGCGCAACGGAGAATAGCAGACGACAATCTGAACCAGCGATATCGCGATACCATACAGTATTCAGAAGTCTCGTCAGGTCTGAGTGCGCGCCATAATTACAAACCTCTCTCGTTTTTCGCGCTGGGGGATTAACGTATAATATAGTTATTCATCAGGCTGAGTTTATGAGGCTTAACCGCTGCATTAACGGTGATCGAGCTCGAGTAAAACATTATCAATTAATGAAATGGTTAATTAAGATTTTAATCTCCCCGGATACCATGGCATGCAGGGGCAGATTCCGTATTCTAAGAAAAAAAAAAGGGGGGGAGGGTGAGGGTATGTGGCATAAAAATCTGTTGAGCAACTAAGAAAGTGGTAATCGCATTTCCCTGGTACCTTTTGTGATCGAAAATTTGTGAATTTTTCTTTTCTGGATTATACTTTAGGCTTAAAGAATGCCAGTTGGGATTTCAAAGGGGCAGGGTAATTCCTCTTCTCATACGTGCCCCTTTTCAACTCCTGTAAGTGCCCCTTTCCACCTCTGATAAGGCGCCCTTTCCTCTACTGATAAGTGCCCCCTTTTACCTATATTTCCCACTGTTTCTTACAAAAAGGAGCCATATCTAGCTTGGTCCTTTTTTCCGCTTTATGTTCACCCCTTAAATGTGCCCCTTTCCCCCAAAGTGCCCTTTTTTGCTGGTGCCCCCCCCCCCCAACTTTGAAAGATGCTCCGCCTCCCCTGCATACAGAAATCACAGCGCTTTACAAACACTTTTGCATAAACTATTTACTTAACAGAATATAAAAGAACACCGGTTACTAAAGGCAGGGGCGGATCCAGTAATTTTGTAAAAAAAAAAGAAAGGGGGGCACAAATCTCGGAAAATTTTCTGTCGTCAGATTTTGGGGGTCCATTTTGGGGTCCATTTTTCCTCCATAATTCTCTGACAAGCAAAAGGAAAAAAATGGTTATAATTTCTAAGGGGGGGCACAAATTTTTAAAAGGAGGCACAATGTATACTTATCTCTCAAAAGGGGGGCACTGACTACAAGAACGTTGATTTAACTCAGAGGTACTAAGAAGAAAATATGAGTAATGCGGTTTTAAGCGTTATATAAGTACAACATCTTTACAATGCCTTACTTGATTATTATATTCAATTACTATCATCCGAACCTATTTCCAGTATCATTTTGTAAGAATGCATGTGAATTTATTCGATATTGTACTCTCCATCGTACATGTATATCCAAGGAGTTGTGATAACTCCTTGGTATATCTTGCCATTATATTCATGCAGGGGAATTCATACATGCCACACAACTCTATTGTTACTATGTTGCAGTCCTCTTCCTTTCTCTCTACTCCTATAGTTCTCATCCTCTTAATCTTCTCTCCCTCTCTTTGTCTGTCCCTCAGTCTTCTTTCCAGTAATATTTATAATATTTGTAATCAGGCGTACCCGCTATACAAGCGCCTGTTAATTGGGATATCGCCTTCTTCATTCATTGCATTGTATTGCAAACTTCTTGATCATGTTTAGGCCAACAAAAAAAAAAAATGTTTGGTTGTCCTCGACCGACCGACCCTCTGAAATGGGGCCGACTCAATTTTTTTATTTTTTTTTTCAAAACCCAACCACGGCAAAACTTACGTGGGAAAGCGAAATTAATTTCAACAACAGTTTGTATTACATAAATTGTTTAATATACAAGACTTAAACAGTGTAAGAGAAATAACAACTCTTTTATGTTTCTGGGTGATAATTAATAAATGTAAATACCATGTAAAAACGTTAAATATTGAAACTTGCTTTGCCTCCTTTATTTTCTGTGTTAAAAAAAAAAAAAAAATCCGACTGACCGACCCTCTTTTAAAAAAAATGTCACTGGAGGACAACCAAACAATTTCTTTTTTTTTTTGGCCTTATTATATATACTACTATATATACATGTAAATTGTACCATTTGAACAAATGTTGTCTACCTCAATGGAAGAAAATAAATGTTGATTTGAACTGAATTGAATTTATACCTATAGTTTTTTTTTTGGTTTTTTTTTTAAGGTTGTTGGTGATTTGGCAAAGGAAATCGAACCCTTTGAACGTCAAGGTGCGACTCTTTTATAAGTCTCCTAGCTCTTAATCTGACCAGTAGGCTCCAGCAGTATTGGTCGCCAAATTCATTATTTTTGGTATAAGTTAAACGCTCTCACTCATTATTACTCAGTTCTCTTCTGAAACCTGTACCCTTTCTTTTTGCCTTATTCAGTGAGCGTCGATGTTATCTTTATTTCAGAAAAAAACACTTTTCTATAAGATAGACCTGCTGTCCGTATATTACCATCATTAATTTTGTTTATATTGTTATTAGGATTTAAACTAACTAATCGTCACCCAAAGCATCTCCTCTCTGTTTCTTTCCACCCACCCTCCCATCCCCCCCCCCCCTCTCTCTCTCTCTCTCTCTTTACTTTTTTTCTGAGTATTCAGTCTCTCTCTCTCCCTCCCTTCCTCTCCGTCTCTCTCTCTCTCTCTCTCTCTCTTTCTCCCTTTTCCTATCTGCTTACTATTCGCTATCTTGACGAGCATATATTTTCAACAGTATGAAATTGTCTCAGCATCTTATCAATATTCTAGAGGAAATGAGTTGATTGGTCAATGAGCTAATGAGTTGTTGAGTTGACTTTTTATTATCTCCCTCTAAAAAGTTCTTGTCGTTGGATGGCGCTCGACTTGTAAATGAGTGAAGATTACTCAAGGTCCTTTTCGAGTGGATTTGATTTCTTTAAAAAAATTTTTTTTTATAGATTTAAAAGTGAAAATACAGTAGGTCCTAGTACCTCTGTGAAGGTTATCATGCTTCACTCATTGTTCAAAAATTTTATTTATAGGGTTAATCTAAACGATAACAAAATAAATAGGCGGAACCCATGGGATGGAAGTTTCTTGTCATTTTTTAGCATTGTATTTTTGATCATTGCATTAGATGCTTGAATATAAATATTATGCGATTGAGCATAAAGACCATTATTAAAAAAACACATTCTGAAACACTGAAACTTGACATACAAGTTGTCATGTATATTTTACTTTGCTAATTAAAAAAAGAAAGAAAAGAAAAGAAGGTTGATGATACCTGAATTTCATGGGGGGGGGGGCATCACAGACCATGTGGATACTATTCCCCCCCCCCCTTCAAGTTTGTTTTTAATTTATTTTTTAAAGATTGACCCCTCGCCCTGAATCCTGCATTCGCAATGTTACGTGATGCATGCAGGCTGCAGTTATTAGTTTATCTTTTATTTCCCGAATCCATGTCTTTTGATTTCAAGACTTAAGTTTAGACCAAGAGAGAAATCTATATTTTATATCTGTATTCTATATACTGCCCTGAAATACTTAAGTATAAAAAAAACCCCAATTTTCCATGAAAAAAAGACCACAATCCCTCCCCCAACGTGGACTCCAGCTTGAGGGGGCACTTGTATCATTTAGAGAAGGAGGTTGAGTTGGTAGTAGGGGCGTCGATCCGTTTTCGGAGGGGGGGGGGGCAAGACAGCCTAACGTAATGATGTTCAATTTGCAATTACCAGCTTCTCACATGAAGTAGGGAAAAATAGAGAATTTTATCGTGTAATACCTTTTGTATATCATTGTCTGGAAGGTTTCATTTGAGTTTTGCATAATTTTTCTTTATTTTATTTTACACCTCCGGATTTATGGGGGGGGGGGGCAAAACGATATGTTTGCCCCCCAAAAATTTTCTGTGAGGGGGGAGGCCGGCGCAACTGCCCCCCCCCCGGGTCGACGCCCCTGGTAGGCCCATAGCCAGACTAAT
Source organism: Heliocidaris tuberculata (assembly GCA_025618425.1). NCBI lineage: Eukaryota > Metazoa > Echinodermata > Echinoidea > Camarodonta > Echinometridae > Heliocidaris > Heliocidaris tuberculata. The sequence continues at coordinate 11,088,318 of CM046850.1, forward strand.
GTATAATAGTAAGTGGATGATTTAATGCGACTAATCGAGCAAATGTAGGGGCCTCAGAAAGGAGGTCATAACTTCTTTTCATGTTGCCTTTCCACTCTCCCTTCCTTTATTTCTTCTTCTTCTTCTTCTTCTTCTTCTTCTTCTTCTTCTTCTTCTTCTTCTTCTTCTTCTCCTCCTCGTTTAATGCTCATATAATTGAAAATGGTGAAAACGAAATCTGAAATCTGAAATATAATATCATTTCTCTTTTTTTATTCTTTTCTCCTTTTCCTTTTCCTTCTCAGTCTAGATTCTATACATGTATATATAAAACCGTTTTGGTTAAAGGATAATGTATAGTTGTTGGATTTTTTTCTTTCTTTTGAACATTATGGCAGAAAATCAAGGACCAGTGATGTCAAAAACGAAGAAATTTCTTATTCAGATCAATATTCCAATACCACTTATATTTTTAGGAAAGTTCAATATATTATATCTAGCATTAGTGGAGTTCGTAGAAGGGTATTCCATGATCTTAAGACTACATCGCTACCCGATTAAAACTGTAATAATGTATTTGCAGTATAGACAAAAGTTGTAAATTTCATTCTAATATATCATTGACACTTTATTTCTTCCTCTTCTTTCTTATTCTTCTTATCCTCCTCATCCTCATCCTTCTTCAGAAGAAGGATGAGGATGAGGAGGATAAGAAGTGGTAAGTGGATGATTTAATGCGACTAATCGAGCAAATGTAGGGGCCTCAGAAAGGAGGTCATAACTTCTTTTCATGTTGCCTTTCCACTCTCCCTTCCTTTATTTCTTCTTCTTTTTCTTCTTCTTCTTCTTCTTCTTCTTCTTCTTCTTCTTCTTCTTCTCCTCCTCCTCCTTCATTCTCTTTTTATTCCTCTCCTAATTCATTCTTTTTGTTCTCCTTCTTGTTCTTTTCGTTCTTCTTCTTCTCCTCCTGCCTTTCTCTTTTTTATTCCTCTCCTAATTCCTTCTCCTTCTATCTTCATTTTTTTCTTCTTCTTCTCCTCCTCCTTCTTTTTCTTTTTCTTCTTCTTCTTCTTCTTCTTCTTCTTCTTCTTCTTCTCCTGCCTCCTCTCCTCCTTTCTCTTTTTATTCCTCTCCCCTAATTCCTTCTCCTTCTCCTCCTCCTCATCCTTCTTCTTCTTCTTCTTCTCCTTCTTCCTTTTCTTCTCAGTCTTAAGTTCTTCTTCTGCTTCTCCTTTCTTTTTTTTATTCCTCTCCTCCTCCTCCTTCTTCTTTTTTTCGTCTTCTTCCTCTTCTTCTTCTTCTTCTTCTTCTTCTTCTTCTTCTTCTTCTTCTTATATTTCTTCTTATTCTCCTGCTTCTTCTTCATCAACATCATCATCTGCATGTCAGATTACGCACTTGTCATTTTATTCAGTTATCTTACTGCGCATGCGTATTAGTAACTTTTTTTTGTGTGTAACGTATGTGTGTAGCATAGACGTATTATAGATTTGTGCAGTACGTTTGTGTATGTACGCTGCAAAGAAAGAGCGTGCATGGCTATGGGCAGCGCAGGTGTGCTTTGTCATATTGCATGCGATATATATGCAAGTTAGACAGCACAGCGTGCCTTTATTTCGTTCATCACGCACGTTTCACAATTACGGTAGTTGTACCGTACGCGTATGCACGTACACAAAAGTACACGAATTCAACGCGTGAAGCGTGACTTAGACAGCACTGGACACGTGAAAGCCCAGCATTAAATACCTGTTTTCACGTAAGTATTGTGGTCTATATTCAGAAACTATTTGGAAATGGTTGATCTGCATGTATTTTAGTTAATATGACTGAGGTTATTCGGGATAAATGTGTAACATAAAAGTCGAATTTTGTCTTTTATATCTCGCTAATTTTTTTGGTTAAAATTTGACTTGCCAGAGCAAGTGTTAGAAAACATAGAAATGAATGTGTGGGTGCGTGCAAAATTCTTGACCAATGATTTAATTAACATCGAAAATGTGAGCTGTCATTCACTATCTCTGAAAATTTTGTAGTGTGAAGGAGATAAATATATTTTTAAACACTTTGGAAGGAGGAAAATGTTTAGATTGAGCCTAGTCATGCTAGTGTAGCTGTAGACCTAGTGTAAAGCACTCATAGTCATAGCGACTTTACTAGACCTATACTTCGTGTGTGTGTAGACTCTAGAGCAGTCATCCACCTCAACACTTTCAAAACACCACTGCACAAAAGTTACCAACATTCACTCATAATCGGCATTTAATTTAAAAAAAACGACACCAACATATACATGAAATACAATAAATTCAACTCACCGATGTTGGAAAAGATAATTCCAAAAATGAAATCAATAATTTACTGTCACTTCTGGCGAAACGGGGTATCGCAAGTCATCGTGTACATTTCCTGATCGCCGCGAGCGCTGACATCTCGCGCTAAAAAATTCGGTCGTTAAAAGTTTGGTTCCTATCGCGCACACGTAAGTCCCGATTTTCCGTGTGTGCGATCGTAGAGATCGATGTGCACGCGATACCGAGTTTTGTTGTGGACAAAATTTTATTGGCCGATTTAGTCTAAAAACATCGGAAGCCGGAAAACAACATGCGATCGCGAAAAAAATTGGCGGGGATTTCTTAGGTTTTGGACATGATTTTGACTTTGGATATTGCTGGAAATATCAGAAGTTCTTCCTAACGGCCATTTAAGGTAGGAAAGAGATTTTAAAGCGCTGAATTTGAAAGGAAGTATTTTAAACATTTATCTTACTTTTCCCCCCATACCTTAAGTACATGCGATAGAAAATGACTAGTATTTTTGCATTCGTCCCGCGTAGTGGTCAATATGACCACTATAGTTACGTGGTGTGGTGTAAAGCTACGCAGGTCCTAAACTTTAAGCTATGCACCCCGCAAATTCGCGCAATGTGACGCGTTCATTGCGCCAAACTTTTGGTGTGACTGAGCAACAAGATTATCATTTATGTTTGCCAAAAAGAGTGAGTAATTTTCCTTTATTTTTGGTAATATTATCACTGTTTGCAAATCGGGGTGAAATTCACGTCAGTCAGCTTAAAAATCAAGATTTGCATTGATTTATTACGTGTGCGTAGCTTTAGGACCCTTTCATTTTTTCGACCCAATTCGACATGGGTATCGATAACAACTTGAAAATTAATGTTATTGATATTTGCCCAGCGTAATTTGCTCAGGACTTTAATTTAAGAGTATGTAGAACCAAGATATATGAAAGAAATTTGCATAAATCATTGAAAATGTGACTTTTTAGCCGCTGGAAACAAAGTGCGTAGCTTTAGGTCCCCCCATCATACGACTACGAGTACGAGCTCTTTTGTACATAGTAACAGTACCCTAACAGTGGTAGTACTAGTAGGTGTCTGAAGACTGAAGTCACACTGAAAAGTGTCAGCTTAAAAACGTGCTGATTCAGGGGGAAAGTGGCACAATTTTGGGGGCAAATTCATCCTGTTATTGAAATGTGATCTGAATTAATTTTTATCTCATATTTGGAATGTATGGAAAGAGAAAATCCTGGTCATTCTTTTGACACTAAGGTAAGGACAAGTTTTTAGGCTCACTAGAAAATTGAAATAAGAGATAAATTGCAAACCCTTATATTTGTGTGTATTCAGATTGCCGTTTCCCCATGCGTTTCCTATGGGAAACTGAAATTTCTGTTTTACACAAATTTTGTCACTTTTTCGCAATTTTGCACTGTGATCTGATTTTCAAACCTTGAAAAAATTCATACCATCAGAAAGATTGTAAAATTTCCTATCTGGTCATTGTAAACGACAAGTTTTTGACATTAAGTATAAAGTCGTAACAGGTCTCGGAAGCTCAAAATTTGCATTTGTGTGTGTCCCATTTCTTAACTACATAGCCTATGGCAGGAAAAAGCTGAAAAATGGTCTGATTTCTTTCTCTTATTTTGCAGTAATTAACTGGAATTTTTCATGAAATATCATATTTCTGTCAGTTTGATGGTTATTTTTTTTTCAAATCCAGAAAGAAAATTTAATATTATTTTGAAATAAGTGAAATAATTTTTTCTCTCCAGACAACTGGTACTGGCCACAGAGCTGTAGAGCCCATGTCTCCAAAATAGGCTATAAAAAATGTTGACAAAAGTCTCTGACAATAGAGATAGTCTCCCAAATAGGAAACACCGAAACAATCTCCAGTATCGGCCGTGCGCCTCTACTGCATATGCACGTCAATAAGCTACACTTCTCGCAAAGAGTAGGGTGTCAACCCGGTGTTTAGTGTGCCTGTAATACACAACTGGAAGTAGTACCATAGAGAAAAGACTGCAATAATCTTCAGGATTGAAGGAGGCAGTTGTAGCCAAGGAAGAAGAAGAACCAGGAAAACTGTCGAAAATAAAGTTCAGAAAATATCAGACAAGTCAAGTCAAGTATTTGCCAAGATCTGATTCAGAATGAATAGCAGAATGTGGCCACAGTCTAGTCATGGCTACAACTACAAGAAGTACAAATAGGTCTGTGTGCCGTCTCCTGATTTCAGAAGTTTGTTTTGGAACTTGTTCGTACAAAATCAAGATAGATCTAACTAAAATCTATAATAGACCTCTATTTCTATTTTGAAAGTCAAGTTTCGGGGCATTGCCTAGCTCTACGAGCTCCATGGCTTATCAATCTGGTACTGGCCGACGGAGCTATACACTCCCGGACCCTGCATATATGGTGTGTAGAGAAGGATATCAACAAAAAATCTAGATCTATATATCGCCCATTCCCGCGTACTGTGGGCCATGCAAACCACCTTCAGAGTTTGCTAAAGGGGTTTCCTTCCAGGCTCTACTAAAATTGTAAAAATTGAAAGAATAAAAAAAAATTAAAAAATTGGCAGGTATGATCAGGTTTCACTTACCTTGCATGTGTAGTCCGTATATATGCAAATAGCATATACGGACTACACGTGCAAGGTAAGCGAAACTTGATATACGGAATACACGAGCAAGGTAAGCTACCATGATTCTTGACAAAAGTCGATGGAGACAGTCTCCCAAATGGTGAAGAGTCTTCCATTTTGGCCGTGTGCATAGTTTTATTCAGTTGTAGTTTGACTTTGCAAGCTTTTTTTTTTCTTCTGGTAATCTTCAAAGCGCTATGCAGTCAAAGACATACCTGATGTGTATTGCAGGCACACTGAACATCAGGTTTATGTGCATAGGGTGTGACTCGCTCCTACACACCAGGCCTCTCGTTAACGTTCTGTCTGAGGAATGGAGTGTATTCCCCTGAACCCGAGCCTGCTCGGGGAAAAGAGGGGAGGGGCACGCTTACACTCAACGCAGCGAAAATCATTTTTGTCAGGTCAAGCGTGGAACTCGAACCCACGCACACCTGCACTGTATGACAAAAGTCGTAATCAGAGCCTGACGACTCACTGATTGCGCCACATCGTCTCCCTTTTTGTTGCAGTATTCCTGATTCTTTGACATCACATTGATACAAAGAAATTTGAAAACAGCTTAGCTGCTAGTGAAGGACTTGTACATGTGTATGTTGAATAATTCTTTGAATTCATTACTCAATACTGTTTTAAAAACATTTATCTTAGAAGTGTCAGTTTTCATTTAATTTTCTATGGTATACATGCCAACAAGAAAAAAAAAAATCTTCATTTTCTGCATGTTCTTTGATTCCTCTACAGGATCAGTTGAATCCAACGCAATCATTCAACATGCCTGCAGCAGTCAAAGACTCACCCAACAAGATCTTTGTTAGCAACCTTCCCAGGACCTGGGATGAGGGAAAGATGGAGTCCTTGTTTGTTAACTATGGCAAAATCAGTCAAGGTAAGGAAAGCAGACATGGGTTTGGACAATTTTTCACCAAATATTTTCAGGTTAATCTGTACACATTGTGAAAAATATGTCCTTTTTTTTTTTTTTTTTACAGGAGCTCCTTCTAGGTTTGCTGCTTTTTTCTTCTTTTTTTTTTATTGAAAGATGCAAAATATTAGGCTTTGGGCAGAGTTGGTAGTTTTACTTCTGTTTCTTTTTTTAAAAAATTGTTTTTTTTAGAAGTTTGTACTTTCCAGAGCCAAATAACTCATTTCCCTTGTGTGGTTTGGAAGGATGAAGAAACTTTAGAGTAAAGAAAAAAGGTGAATGCGCACAGTTCCGGGCGATTTTTCTTTCCCAATTTGTTTTTCGAGGATACCATCTCACTTGCTGATCTTGAGCAAATCAGTAAAAATAAAAAATTACTGTTAGACTTCAAATCAGCATTACAGTCATTGTACAGTATAGTCATCATGTCATTGAAGTTTCAAGTGAAGACGTGTGACGTTCAAGTGAGGTGTAAAGAAAGTGACTCGGGCAGACAATTTTTATTATTCGTGTAACATGAAAATTGTCAAAAACGTCCATACATTCGGTAACCTGGTCACAACAGCGATAGAAAACATGGTACATGTATTTGGTTTCTACTCAATTATGCATTGCCTCTATCTTTTCCACAACAGTTAATCTAATGAAGAACAAAGAATCTGGAGAGTCCCGAGGATTTGGTTTCATCACATTTGATAGTGCAGATGATGCAAATGATGCTATCCAGGGAATGAATGGCAAGGTAAGGGCAAAGGTCAAGTCCAAATGAGGGGTGCAAAATGTTAAATGAGATCATACTGAATATGCTAATCTCTACAACATTAAAGTGATTGATTAACTTTGTGAAAAATTGTAAAATCAGCTCAAATGCCAGTGAATTGTGTGCAGTCCTCTAACTACATATATAATTAAGGATATGTGAAAGTATGAGAGAAAATGGAACCCGTTTACTATCCTAAAAAAGAGAAAATCGCGATCAATCGCTAGCGCAAGTCGCTCGGCTTCTTCGCTGCAGTCACAAAAACCAAGTACCGGCGCTTGGCGATTTCAGAGCGGGTTTCCAGCCCGTACGGTACTCTGTGATAGAGCGAGGTATGCCAACCGTAAGAGTTCTTTAGGGTTCGGTGGTACTCTATCCTGACATCAATGTTCAATCGTAAATATCTTGATATATAAACGACCGATCAGCTTATAAAACTCAGGCGATTCCTGTCTGAGCTAAAGGTTTGAAATTATGATTACAGCATTAGCTGGAACAGTGATTTTTTTTTTCAATCCTGGGCAAAGTTAATCAATGCCTTTAACAGAATTTGTGGTATTCTCAATACTTTTCCAAAAATTTTCTCGGTCCCAGTGGATGTAATTAGTGGCTTGCTATCTAATTTAATACCTGAGCCTGATCAGTTAAGAGTAGGCACATTGTCCGTCTGTGACATTGAATATTTTATGGATTATAGTTTTAGTAGGCGACCATGGCAACCATATTTTATCAAATTTCAACTCCTTCAGTGATGCCCTTCACAATGAAACATGAAATAGCTCTCTTCAATTAAATACTTATTTTCTACAGGCCTTCAAACTTTCAAAATTTATCAAATGTCCATCCGTGATCAGGCTCACCTTTTTTGTCATGAATTATTCACATACTTGAATATTCTGCCATTTTTAAAAGAAATTTCACAGTTGAAATTACATGTATCAGTTATTAGGTAGGAAAAATATGTATCATCCTTCACTGCTCTAAAATTGTTTTTGATAACTTTTTGTTACAGGAGATTGAAGGTGTACAGCTGAAAGTAGATGCTGCCCTCAAATCTCTCCACTCTGGCGGTGGTGAAAGGGGCGGTGATAGGGGCGGCCGAGGGGGCTTCAGGGGAAGGGGAGGACCCTCAAGGTGAGAACAACTGAGTATTTTTTATTGAAAGACATTTCCTTTGGAACTCTCACATTGTGGTCTATGATACCCCTGCAGACTTGAATGCACATCTGCAAGATATAAAAATGAGATGTTAGGAGAAATTGTAATGATCATTCAACTTAATAAGATCACAAACAGCTACATGTACTTTATATTTAGTTTTGGCAATGTCTTAGATGTAGCGTAAAATTATATCATTCTTATCAGGTACATGAATTTTGCAAACAATTCAGTATGTGGGATCTTCTGACCTAGAACAAGATGTTTCACTTGACAATTCTTTGAAGATATTCCTGGCAGCATTAAAGATAAAGTTGAGTAGTGGTCTTACAATTACACTGCGAAAGAAACTGTTTAGTAGCAATATGGAAAGGTACTCTGAGGTTGTGGAATCAGACCCTTTTAGCAATACAGGGGCATTTTCAGGGTAATTCTTTTCAGGGGACATTTCTTCTGTGATATTCTTCTAAACTGAACAAAGAATGAGAAAGCTCACAAATCGTTTTTCACCTTTTCCAGAACTCAACCTTTCTATAACTCGATGTAAAGTGCTATTCTTTGCAGCTCCTTTTGCTTTGCAAATGCTTGATCTATTCCGCCGAGCACACTGTGTATGTGATTCATTCAGTCAATAACCATTTATCCTATTCATCTCTTAGGGGACGTGGAGGACCCCTCCTGCGTGGAGGCCCAATGGGAGGATTCTCCCCTCGTGGTGGCCCCAGGGGTGGGTTCATGCCAAGGGGGCGTGGCGGTCCTTACTCCAGAGGAGGCATGGGCGGAGACAGGGATTCAGGCTACGAAGGAGGACCCCCATCCAGAGGAATGGGGCGTGGCCGTTATGAGGGACCACCCAGGGGTGGACCACCTACCAGAGGTCCACCAAGGGGAGGACCTAGGGGAGGACCAAGGGGCGGAATGAGAGGATCACCCAGAGGTGCACCCAGGGGAGCACCCAGGGGACGTGGGGGTCCTGGAAGGTAAACCGAGTCATCTCAACATGCTGTAGTCTATACATATTTCATACTAAAGTCCTTTAGCCCTTACAGGATATTGTAAAGTAGTCATATACTTGCTGAATGCAACCGTATATTACATCCTATTTTTTGTGGTTCAAGTCATTGGGCATGAATTGTCTACAGTGACACAGTTAGAAATGTCCAAACATAAAACAAGCGAGATGTTCTTGTTTAAGCATTATATCTTTGCTGCAAAGGAGCAAGGGGTTTAGAGAGTATTGGGAACATCAGTTTGAGCTCTGTCCCTAAGCACAATATATGGACAGTGACTGTTGGTAGACTACTAGAGAAGTTGTTTTGGAAGTGGCTGGCCCCAGGTTAGAAACCAAATCAATGTTTGGCAATGGTTTTTGGCAAGGCATTGTCTTTCATCTGTAGAGGCTTAGTTTGCTTATGCACAAGCATGTACATGCTCTCTTGGTATTCCATTTATAATAAATATCAGTGAAGTCAATTCCATTTCATTGACGCCACATCTTGTTTTCTACCTCTCTCAGACCACTGATCGACAGACCCCCAATGGAAGAGATGGAACAAGATGCAGGATACAACGCACCAAGAGGAAACCGAACTCTACTTGGTAAAGGTAATCCTTCAAACGGGTCATCTCCATGTGTTGCATGTCAGTGGAGGGGAGACATAAATTAGGGACTTCTGGTTACCTTAGTGGTGCATCTTCTCCATGATGTATCATCTGTAAAGGCTTCACAATGCTCTTACAAGCTCTTTTCTGAATCTTTAGTCACATATTCCATACGGCTCATCCTAGCACTGCTTATTAACATTTTATAAGTCATGAATTATTGAAGATTTGATTAAATGAAACTGATAGTGGGTTATTTTACTGTGTGAATGTGTGTATGTTTTAGGTTGTGAAGATTCCTTGTAAATGAAATCGATATCCAGGTTACATAGTGGCAATGAACAAAGTAACGTTTTATCTTATTTATTTTTTTGTTAAGGGGAGGTATTCACAGTGTTATCTGAATTTCATACCGTCATGTACAATTGACATATTATTGTTAGAAGTAGTATGTTCTTAAAAAGACCTTACCCTTTTTTGAATTTGATGGTGAAAGCATAATGTTGACTTTCTTCTGTTGTCTGCGATTACACAGCGGTGGTCTCTTTCTAAAGGAGATCTGAGGTCAGTTTTCAAAAGCTGTGTGACGAGACAATTTATTGTAATATCTGTTTTCAGAACCCCTCTTACAAGATCCAGGAGCACCCGAATTCAGACAAGCGAGGGAGCCAATGGGACGCCAAGCAGAGAGAGCACCAGAGGGATATCGCAGTAAGTCACTTCACCGATGAAGAATTTCTGTTGCATAACTGTTTGATTCTCAGAAATGTTTGTTTAGTTTGATGGCATGTCTTGCACAGAGTGATTTTTATGAATGGAATGAAAGGGAGAGCTGGCTGTAAGTGGATGAACTTCTTTTGCTTGAAAGAAAATTGAAATTACGGTTTCGTCAAATGATATCAGATATTGTAGGGGCCTCATTTGCAGCAACGACAAAAATGCACGCAATGTAATTCCGTGGCTTGATGAGAAGTTCCTCTCTCTTGAGGAACTTCAAAATTGTACATATTCTTTTTTATGTTGGTATTGTAATTTGTATGTATGCTGTATTTTGTATGAATGATATTATGCATGCGTATATTGATTTTGAATGTGCATTGATTATAGTTATGCAGCATGACATGTTGGGTCACTGATGTATTAAGCACTGGGCTAAGTACCGTAGTACATTAATGTGTTGAATGCTGGTAAGCATGATGAGCTCGCATCTATTGAGAGTTAGAAGGGTGTTATCTTGAGCTATGTAATTTGAGCGGAGTTAATGCCCTTATGGCTCTCAGCAGATGATGTTGAAATTTCATGTTTGGGAAGAGATGCTAAACGTCATGCAGTTCTGCATTTTATCGTGTTCCCTAACAACACCCATCTCCAACACATGACCGTTCAGTGAAGTATAATGATATAATAATAATAATCTAATAATAATAATATTGGATATTTATATAGCGCCCATATCCACCATGAATGGTGCTCAAGGCGCTCCAATATTACCCCTGCTATAGCTAGGCTACCGATTTCGGTGCTTACAGCATTGGAGGAATTCATTCCTGCCAGTCCTCATTTAACACCTGGGTGGAGAGTGGCAAATGTAGATTAATGTCTTGCCAAAGGACTGGAGTGCTGCACCAGGGTTCGAACCCACGACCTTCCCATCTCCAGTCAAGTGTTTAAACCACTCGACTACAACATCTCTACAAGTAATCGTCATTGTGAGGTAGACTGTTGACTCTCTGAACTGATCATTCCCCTTTTTTGTTGTCCACCTCTCTGTCTGTATATGATTTTCTCCTTAAAGATCCACATAAGCGTGGGCCTGGTATAATGAATCCAGGTCAGCAACCACAGTGGGCCAACCAAGGCAGGAATGGTAAATCCATCATGCTCTCTTTTCCAATTTGTTTTTATGTAATCGTGATATAAACTCAAGTCTTACTACATGTGGTTGGTGCAGTGCTGATGAATTAACAAATGAAACTCTGGTTAATAGCGCCCTCAGCAGTTTTTGCAGAGGGAAATAATGTGTGACTTCTCTTCATCTTTCACATTTTCTAGTGTGTGATAGAGGCGGAACCTCAATTAACATCAAACCCATCCTACAATCTAACCAACATTCAATTTTCTGTTTGAGGTGTACGAGACCTTTTAATTACTATGCTGTATTCAATTCAATTCAAGTTTATTTTCACAATCTGATAAAAAGTACATAACAATAAAGAGACAAACAAGAATACAACATGAGTATAATATAACAGATAGTGGTGGGATCAATTGACATAGGCCTATAGGTCTTTCTAAGGTCACTGTAATACTGACTTCTCAAATATGAAAGAAAAAATATTTTTGAATATTATGATATCACTTTGAAATGAATGGAAATTAGGATTATGCAAGTGTCACATTTCCCTATTTCAGTGCTTTTGAATAAAGATGAGCTTTTACATTCTTATGAATTAAAGTGCCGAGTTATTTCATTGTGTGTCCTGTATCAGGTGATTTGACATATGCTCCAGTGACAATTGTTTTATTTCGTCAAAGATAAGGGTTAGGGTAAGGTTAATGATGTACAACATGGGAATTTATTACAGTGATTCAGTTAGGGTTACCTCCCAGGCACAGGTGATGCCAAATACTTATATGATATTGTTCCATGTTTTAAGCCCACCGCACACTATGCGATCAGAGTGCAATCCGATTTTGAAAGAAAATGTTAAAGCATTAGATATGAATAGTTAAACACATAAAACATGTTTGCTTGAGGTTCTGAATAGTTACATAGATAGTAAAATCGAAATTACGGCCTATTACGAGCCTTCTAGTTGGAGGAAAGGCCAAATCGGCTCCGAATCGTAGTGAGGTCAGAGCAGTCCTGCGATTGTCTACGATTTGAAACTGATTTGGCCCTTATTCCGGATATAAGGCTGACATCACACCAAATTGATATATTGAGTATTCATATTATTGTTTAGAATCTGAATCAGGTAGCTTCCACCTTTTAAATTGCCTATATTTAGTGCTATTGCCATTTATTTCCAAGATTGGATCGTAGTCGATCGTATAGTGTGCAGTGGGCTGTAGCAAGTTGCAGATTCCCATGTTGTACATCATTAACATTAATAAATATCAAAGAGACATATGATTGAGACTTAACACCAGTCTCTCACTAGACCACTATATGTACAGCAGTGAATTTACTAAAAACACTTCATCCACATTCACAATAAACAAGAATGGTATTGCTGTGGTTTTATATTATGAAGATGCACAATTGATCAAGAGTGTGATTTTCCTTTCAGAGTTTCTTTCAAGCCCTCAAGAGATGCTGCTTAGTACCAGTGGACTTGATTTGGCATCCATTTCAGACATATACCAAATTATGGATGACCATAAAGCCCCTTTCACAATTGGTCTGCGACCGTTTGCGACCATTTGGTCGCACGACAGGCTGCAACAGGCTTCAATCGCCATCGATCTCATCAGGTCGCAGAAAGGCATTCACAAATGCAACAGCGGTCGTAAAACAAAAGCGACTAGAAGAGACCGTTGCACGAGTAAGTCGCATTTGCTCGCATATGCTCGTGCGAGTGGTCTTGCGTTCACATGCGAGTGTTGCAGGAGTGATTGCGAGTGGCTTGACGCCAATCACAATAGTCGCACGATCGATTGCATGGTCGTGCGAGTGGATGTGAGACCATGCGATCGCTCGTGCGATTGAATGAGACCGGTGCAAGTGGTCGTGAGAGTATTCGTGCCAGTGGCATGGGGTATAAAAACCCCTTCGACAATTGACCGGTAGTCAGTTTCAAGTTGGCCTTCTTAATAGTCAAGATGCCAAAGAAGAAAGTTACAAAGAAGAGAAAGTTGTTAGAGGAGGGCCCTGTTGCAGAGGATCATCTCCATAGTCCCCCTATATATACCCCCCGAGGAATAGTCGCATACAGTCTCATACAGTCGTGCAACGGTAGTACAACGTTGTAAGATGTGCTGCGATCGGTCGTGCAACAGTCTCATGGTCTTAGCACAATCGCACCCATTCGCAAGACTGGTCGCTATAGGTCGCTAGCGCAAGTGCAAGTGCTGCACGACCTCCAGCCCACCCACTGCGACTATTGAGTCGTGCGAACTCTCGCATCTAATCGTGCAACGTTGTGCAACACTCATACGAGAATCGCACGACTGGTCGTACGACCTAATGCGAGTGAATCGATCGCATCTGGTCGTGTCTGGATTTTGAGCATGTTCAAAGTTCAAATGCGACCAGTCACGACCGCCTCAGGTTCGTGCGGCCGCCTGCAACGACTGCGAGTGGTCGCAAGACACCAAGCGATCGGTCGTGCAACACCCCGAAAAATCTGTTGCAGGCGGTCACAAACTGGTCGCAGACCAATTGTGAAAGGGGCTTAAAACTGTCTGGGGCATGTATCTTTTGATACAAGTGTAATAGCATGAGAACATATTGATCAAATCGTAATCCACTTTTCTTTCAACTACAAGAAATTGTTATAACGTCTTCTTTTTGCAGGTTTAGTTGGTTTTCAAGTGTACATGCTTTTCAAGATCACCTCTTACTAACTCTTTAGGTGATGTTCGAGTACCTGATTTTCAAGATTACCTCTCACTAACTCTTTAGATGGTTTGGAGTACTTGCTTTTCAACTCAGAATAACTCTTTGATTTTCATTTCTTTTCTGCATTGTTAGGTGGAGGTTATTCCGATAGTGGCCTACTACCGACCCAGCAAGCACAGTGGAACAATGCACCTGTCAGAAGAGAGCAGGGTAAAAAAGATAAATCAATCACTTCTTCTGTCAAATCTGATTCATACCATTTCAGACATAATGAGAGTACAGGACAGTGGCTGTGTTTTTATCTTCTTTTTTTAATGAGTACCATTCTATGCATTTATCTTCTTTCATTTGTACAGTTCTACACATCTATCTTCTATCATTTGTACTATTCTATGCATTAATCTTCTTTCATTCATACCATTTTCCAATATCTTTTTCAGTGCAACTGTATGTGTGTTTATTTGAGCCTTCAATGTATTTATTTCTTAATATGTAAAATATGAAATGAAATATGGCAGGGAATGCCTATTATTTAATTTTTTTTTATATTTCAGCTTATATTGTTGGAGAATGGTGGAATCTTCCTGTCCACCGCAAATCAAACATCAAAGGAAACAAGATGATTTGTTTGTTGTTGATCCTTTAGATGGATAATGAATATAGCTGCTTTACAAGGCCACCTCATAACTGATATTTGTTTTCTCTTTTGCATTGTTAGGTGGAAGTTATTCTGATGGTGGCCTACTACCGACTCACCAAGCACAGTGGGGCAATGCACCTGTCAGAAGAGAGCAGGGTAAAAAAAATCAAATCAACCATTTCTTATGTCAACTCTAATTTCATATCATTTCACTTCAGACGTGATGAGAGTACTGGACAGTGACTGCGTTAATCTTTTTTTCATTCATATCATTTTCTCGTGTCTTTGTTGATGCAAGTGTCTTCCTGTCTTAATTCTTAAGGCGTTACTTCTTGTATGAAATGAAGGAAGATAGGAAATACAAGCATCTCCTTGATTTAGCTTGCTGCTGTGCTGTGTTTAACAAAACATATTTATATGTAATATTGTGTTCTACTGAACTTTTATTGGTTATGAGAGTTCAGTGATAAGTCTTATGTGTGATGCATAGTGTTTTTAGAACAAACTCTATGGAAGTAATTGCAGAAGGGTTACTTGCTGGTACAATAGATGTGAGGTGGGATTAAAAAGGGGGAACAGCAGTAGAGGAAAAGGGGTGAGAGGGTGACAAAAGGTGGGACTAGGGATTAATACATGTAAATAGATGAACATCCTCTCTTGAGCTTACCCCCCAAAAAAAGTAGTTGTAGGAAGGTGACAATAGATGGAATGAGGAATTAATAAGGGTAGTTGCAGTAAGAAAAGTAGTTGAAAGAGGGGTATTGGGGATTAATAGGGGTAACTGCAGTAAGGAAGTAGGGATATGAGAGGGTTACAATGGGTAGTAGGATTAGGGATTTGTAGAATAGGTATTAAATGATCAGCATCCTGTTTTGAGCTTGGCTATTACAAAGACAGTTGACTCCTCCTTTAAAACTGAATTGCATGTAATTCAGAACCCAGCCAAATTCTCATTTTAAAGACCTGCAGTAAATGAAAGTAATTAAAATTGATATTGGATAGATGCAAAATCAAATCTCTGTGGAAAAAGCATGTCAAGCAGCTAAGACATTATTATAACATAAGAAATGCTGGCAATTTTGGGAATTACATGTAATTGTAAAGCAGAGGCTTATATATCTAGAATAAGTAGGACATCTTCTGAAGCCCAAATTACAGCTGTGGTATTTCAGAATGTATCATTTCTTGGCAAGCACATTGCATGTAATAACCACTACAGCTGAAAGATAAAATAAAGGTACAGTAGAAATATGTTTGTAAGTTTGTATGTGGTAGTGCTTACATGTAAGTGCATAATACTTTCTAGTGATTTTTTGTTGTTGTTGTTGCAATTGATTCTTTTCTTTTCATATGGTGGTGTTCTCCCAATTGACATTGTACTTTTGTTTTTATTTAGAACCCCTCATGCGTGAGAGAGAGGCCAGAGCACCACCTCCAATGGAAAGACTTACAGGTACATTATCACTTTAACATTGCTTCTATGTAAATATTGGTAGTAATATTCAATTTTTATCACGTTTATATCACCAGATGAGTCCCCATGTACTAGAAATGAAAGAGAGGCATAAAAAAGGGATAGTTTCAGTAATAAGGCATTAAAATTTTGAGAAAAAAGACATTGGTTTCTATTTGATGATAATTCAAGAGATCTATGCTTTTGATGCATTTAAGGTGTCTTACATTTATTACCAACTTCATGCATGGTGCCCCCTTTCACAAATTTAAAACATAAATAAGAAGTTCAGATGCCCTAGCACATTTCCAGCAGAATTCTTTTTTTCCCGCTCTCAATTTTACCAAGTTGTACTGAGTCAATTACCCTAACTACTTGGTTTTCAAACTAGTCACTGCAACTGAAACATTGGTTTTTATCAGACAACCCTATAAAGGTGCTAACAAGCACCACAGCATGAGGCGCTATAGGGAAGCTTGTGGGCAGGCTGGGCAGTTCATAGCCTTTTGACAAGGCCTCGTGACTTGGCTATTTTCCTCGTCATGCTGTGCCTGAGATGAGACTAGCCGGCGACGAAAAGAATCAACACGGCCCGGGTGAACACGCGATCGAGCGACTTTAGTCGCGAGGCCTTTTGGAACCTGGGTTTCCATCGTCCGATATGAATTATTCATGAGTTGACATTCGTATGCTAACACGCCTACCGAGGATTATCGACCAATCACAACGGTATCTGCGGGGCTTGCTTTCCATGATTGATGTAGCTTGCACGGAGTGCCAAGATGAAGGCGAATTAGCATACCAAATTTATGCTGACGTCATGCGAAGATACGTTCGCTGATTGGCTCCTACCTATAAGGTAGCAGATCCTCGCTAGGAACAATGGATAGCAAAAGAAATACAGGCCAGGTTCCAAAAGGCCCTCGCGACTCACGTCGCTCGATTCACCGGGCTGGGCGGCTAGTCTTGTTATGCAGCCACTACTACAATAGCTTACTTGCCGAGAAAAATAGCCAAGTCACGAGGGCCTTGTCAAAAGGCTAGGCAGTTCAGGGCCCAAGATCGAAAACGTGGCAAGGTCCTCGGGTTCCAGTTTAAAATAAAATCCTAAAGTTTCGGAAGTAACATCATTGATTAACTTTTTCTTCTATACTTTCTCTATTCCGTCTTGAACGTAGCTGAGCACCCTCGTTCAGCCTATCCACCAGAGCGTGAAGCAAGCTACGGTGGCCGTGGTGGTGGTGCTGCTGCTACCGCCACAGCTCAGTATGGAGAAGAAAGCTATGGTAAGTTTGACTGAGCAAAAAAGCAAAGCTGAACATACAAGAATCTTGTAATTTTAAAAGTTCAACTGCTTGCATTTAAATTTTGTACATGTTTATTTTCTTTCAGACCAATGGCATTCAGTTTATACAAATGGTGGAGGTATGTGAAACAAGTTTGTAGAGAATAGTTGGGACCACTAAGCAAAAATCACAGCGAAATTTTGTTCCATTTCAGTTGCCCTGCATGAATTTAAGAACTTAATTGAAATAAGCATTAAGGTCTCTAAATTGACAACTTTGAATGGAATTTATAATCAGTATTTTCAAAAGCAGATTGAGAATTCTTTTGTTGCATTTTGTCATTTTCATTCACATTCTCATTGGATTCTTTAGTAAACATTTGTATGTGTCTTTAACTAGTAAATAAGAGTGAAAGATGAGAATATTTGGTGCCAGTGGGAAGAGGCAAGCTGATCCATGTAGACCTTGATCCATCCATATATTGTCCAAATTGCTTTAGTGACCACCAGTCTATAACAACATTTTTTGTTCCCCATGAGCAGTATTTCTCCTTGAAATGTGTATTAAAGGAACTTTTATAATTCCCACTGCCTATAAAGATCGCTTGAGTGTTTTTTTTTATGTACAGGTTTCATTGTAATGTGCCTTTGTTACCTTCAGGTGGAGGAGCCCGTGGTGGGGCAGCAGGGCGTGGTGGTGGTGTTGGTGGCCGGGAGGAATTCGGCCAGAGCCGTGGGGGAGGAGCTAACACCTTTGACTATGCTGACTCCAGACCAGCTAGGGCAGAGTATGGGGCTGCAGCCACTCCTGATCCGCTATTCAGGCCGAGGGACCCTTACGCTGCAGCCAGCAGTGACCCTCCACCAGCCCGTCAGACTAGGGACAGGTTAGACTTGTGTTTGGAGTAGATTTTTGAGGAATTAAAAACATTTTATGTTACATTTATGATGGTCCATTTGCTCATGCATTTTATCAAAGTGAAAGGTTCCACATATTGATTATGAAATACAGTATCCAAAACTCACTAGAACTAGGACCTTTGGACTATGAAAATTATTATATCAGGAATCTCCTTACATCGGGGTAAAAGAACAAAAGAACATAAAGACCTGAGACCAGGAAAATTACTTTATTATATCAGGAAGCTTCTTATGTCGGAGCTTTTTAATAGCGAGTTTCCACTGTATGTTTTATAGGTAAATCTGTATTTGTGTCTATAGATATCTTGAAGCTTGAAGCTTTTTTGAGCGATTATTAAAAAGTTTTTGTACAGCTTTATCCGTTGTTTAATTCCAATGCAGCTTTATGGAACGTGACTATGCACCCCCTGCACGGAGCGTTGACCCCTACGCCGCTGCCTCATCGGCTGCAGCAACCCGCGGTTACAGTGCACGGGAGCCTGCCCTTCCCCGCGATGCCCCACTCTCACGTGAAGCACCACGAGGACGTGACACCCTACCCCCTAGGGACTACGCCCCACCTGCCCGTGGCGCCCAGAGGGATTATGCTGACACCAGGCGAGAAGAGACAGTGAGGGACTACGCCAGGGGAGGCGCTAGGGGAGGTTACGCCGAGGAGAGAGCACCAGCCTCTTTTTCTTCAAGAACCTTTGATGACTATGGTAAATACATTATTGCCTCATAGATTCAGTGGGGATTAAAATGCTTCTCTCATATCGATTGAAAAGAGGTTCTCTATGTTTGGGTTTAATTTTTCTGTTTTTTGTTTGTTTTTTGTTTGTTGTTGTTTTTTTCATTTTAATGAGCATAGGTCTTAATTTGATTTGTATTTGACCATTCAATTTTATGCTAGAGCTGTGATTTTGCAAGTTTGGAATATTTTTAATAAGACAGTATATGCAGCACATATTACCAGTCATATATTCCCAATGCAATCTAAATGTTAGTTATATTGGCAGAAATTGTGAAGAAGAACGACGACAACAAAATGTTATTCATACTGAGGGTAATAATACGTATATTCGCACATTGCCCTTAGAACTAACAATCCTACATGAGAGTAACCAGTTGCATGTTATAAATACTAGCTTTGCCACTTCTTAAGATAAATCACCACCTATTTGGAATTGTTTCCTTGCAGAGAAAGCCAGTAGTCGTGGATACGGAGCTGCTTCTGAAAGCTATGGCTCTGCCAGGGACCCTGCTGGTAAGTCTCTATTAACCCTTTCCCTACATAAGCCATATAAACCTTGCATGGTATGAAAGAAAATTAGGCCTTCATGGTAATGTATTGGTTAGATCGTGGTAATTTGCCCCAGCTAGGAAAGCAGTGATGACAAACTGCTCCGTAAAACCTGTTTGAAACATCCATAGTGAAGTGCACATTATTCAAAATCTCAAAACGGAATCGGACTAAACTGCATTAAATGCATGACGGCAAAAGGTGGAGGGTTGTAGAAAGACAAGCAACTGTGAAATGTAGGAAGATAAAATTACTGTAGTTATATTTATTTCATTTAACATGCATTCGTCATGGGCATGAACCTGAGCGCACCCACTTTCAGTGCTCAAAAAAATGTTGGAGGCAAGCAGTCCTCAAATTCAAAACCATTCAAAGGTAATATATCATAGGCCTAAACATGGCTAGGTTTTAAAAAAATAACAGAAATCCAAAGATATGAAATGGAACTGAGGAAAAACCAGTAACACCGTAAAACCGATATGCCTTGTCACTGTGGAGTGGCTTGACGTCACATTGGGTATGAGATACCACATATAATCAATGAACCTGTAATCAGATATGTGGATGCAATTATATCAGAGGGAATCGATGAACATTAATATAAGAGGGTTATATTAAAGAGAGAATACAGCACTTGTAGTCTTTATCTAAAACATAAATGAGTATTTTATTATTGGGAATTTAAAGATGAAATATTTTGTATCATGCATCTCTTAGTATTATACTGGCATGTGAAGAAAGGAGCGATTGTTCTTCTCTCTCTCTCTTTTTTTCCCCCCCTCTGAAAAATGAAAACCAAATAATGTAGCAGATGTAGATATGAAAAGGAAGTATCATGACATTAGCATATGAAAAATGTACTGTATGAATATGATGGCACATGTTTGAGAGAGAAAATAAATGGTACCTTTACTCAATATTGGACAGAAGAATAAGTTGAAAATGCTGTAAAACTTGATTTTGAACATCCAATATTGTGTTGGGAAATTCAAGCATTGCCTATTGTGCCAGTGTATGCATTGAAGAAGAAAAAAAATGGCAGGTATGTTCTTTAACAAATAAAAAAACATTACCAATGCTACATGCTTCTGTGAAATCTATTTCCTTTCTTGTCAAGTGTTGGCATAAAGGAATGATAACTAATAGACAGGCTAATGAAATTGCAATTATAAAAAAAAAAAAAAAGAACTTCATTGGCAGTGGCCAAGACCATTCTTTGTATAAATGTCGACTTCAGTTTGTCTATAGCAATATAAATGAAAACTATCGAATGACTATGAATTGTTTGCGTGCGATATTTCACCTTGTCAGGAGGCACTTTAAAAAGCAAAAATTCAGCAACAAATACATGTATACAAAAAAAATATATGCAATGACCAACAATATATACTAGTTGTACAACAGCTACGACTACAAATGAGAAAAAGTGTCAAAATTAAGAAAATTGAAGATATGTTAATTTTTAGGCAGAGAGAGGGGAAAGAAGCAGATATTTAGTATAGAGAAGAGAGGAACAAAAATGACAGTTAAAAAGATTATGCAATACCAGAAGAGGGAGTATGATGTATTCCACTAAATGAAATGTGTGAAGAAAGAAAATCGCTCTCAATATGGAGTTCCATGCTTGGGACAAGCAGCATGTCTTGCGTATGTTTGAGAAACAGAGTTTAATATCCATATTTAACCAAGGTAATATCTTGCCGAAAAGTTCATGTCTTTTTGTGTATATTATTAAAAGTGAAAAATAGTAAACATTTTTCAAAAACGACTTCACCATAGTTTATACAGTATGGCCACAAGATATGAATGTATTTTTCGCACACAATACTAAACTCATAAGACTTCAAATGAAGCAAATTAGGTGATAACATGACAAGTACACACTGAAAATGATCAAAAAAATTATGGCCTCCTGACACGACAGGTAAATTGACACATGCTCCACCGGTCTTTTCCCGACCTCTAAGTTCTTATTGCAAAAAAAAAAATACCCCAACCCCTATACTTCACCCTTGTCATTTTTCCTAAACCATACAGGAAGCTCATCAAGCTCAAGATCAGCCTATTCCTCCCGCGATCCATACCCAAGTGGGCGTGGCGATCGTGCCGAAAAGCCCGGGTATGGGGACCCCTACAGATCCGCACCCCAATCCTCCTATGGGGGTCGCTCCGCCCCCTCCGATAGAAATGGTGGCAGTGGCCGCCCATACAGCCGATATTAGCCCAAGAGAGAGCTGGTTGGTTATGAGAAAAAAATAAAAGTCTGTCCATGTAGGACTTGTGAAAATATCATTTGGGCATTTATTGACGAATGAATTGTAAATAGGAATGCATCTTTAGGCGGTGCATTCACCGTAGTAAGTGATAACTCATTTATTAATCGTAAGTGTATATTGGGATTCCTAGAAGTGTTGACTTGGAACCCCATAAAAAGAAAAATGTGTTTTTTCCAAATGGATGTTGTACAGGAGGGAGTTGAGATACAAATTGTAAATATTTAATGTGCTGTACCTCATCATTCATGCAAGTTGTAACGTTTTAGAGTGAGTAAACTTTTCACATTGCGAAAAAGATTTGAAAGCAAGGTGAAATTGAAATATCAAAAGAATGTCACTATCTAAACAGTTACAAACAGTAAAAAATGAATGTTCAGAACACAAGGAGCCCCAATGATGGTAATGTTCATCTTACTTTTCTATCTATAAATTCACTTTTCAGTACGCTGAATGAGAAATAAAAAGCTCTAGCAACAAATTGTAGCTCAAAAGATGCAAACAAGCCCCAAAGAATTCTGTGTACAGTCAGTCATGCAAATGGAATGCACTTGGGGGAGAGAAAAAAAATGAATGATTATTACCACAGACTTCATCATTAATCGCTGGAAAACTCCTTCTTTAACTGCAAAGGAAATGTTGCACAAAGGAATATACACTTTTCAAAGAAAAAAAAGGCCCCCTCCCCAAATAACATGGTAGCAAATAAGGTCTGTTGTAAACAGACCGGAAGAAAAGAAAGAGTCGAAAACCTCCATGTTAGAGGGGAAAATTGATCTGTACAAAAGAAAGATGAATATAAACAAAATTTTAAGTATGAAATGCAGGTCTGTATTTTTGTATGCACATTTTTTATTGTAAATGATGAAATAGAAAGAGGAGTATTGTGAATATAAAAGCTCAAACATCTTTGCACCACATGAAGAGTCTTGTCTTTGATATTGAAAGAAAGGTTGTTCCGAATGAGTGTTAATGGTAGT
Source organism: Heliocidaris tuberculata (assembly GCA_025618425.1). Taxonomy (NCBI): domain Eukaryota; kingdom Metazoa; phylum Echinodermata; class Echinoidea; order Camarodonta; family Echinometridae; genus Heliocidaris; species Heliocidaris tuberculata. The sequence goes on from CM046850.1 coordinate 11,111,095, forward strand.
GAACAAAATGAGAAAAATTTCTGAACACATATTTGTAAAAAAAAAAAAAAAAGAATCCAAATTTCCCCCAAAGGTTTGAAATGAGGTGGTAGAAAAACTTACAAAATAACAGACGCAATTTTTTACTATTAATATTTCAAGAAATGTATTATATGCCATTGTTAATTTTTATATTAGGCAAACCAGTGGAAATGATTCACAAATGTGTTAGAAACGTACACAGTTTGTTGCTATTATTGATGTTGATTTCATGATAAAGAAAATGGGCTTTGATCTATCATAGTCAGGTTTCTTAAAGGTGTGTACATATGTGCGGTTGTTTGTAACTTCAGTTGTTTTTAGTGAGGTATTATGGTATTTCTAGACAATTAAAAAAATTTTTTAAAGAACTTATAACTGACATCTACAGATTGGCAGAATTATGGAAAAAATCAAAGAGTTGGAAATAAGAAGAAAAGTGTTACAAATATAGGATACGCAGTAGTTAACTATTATCTTTATCATTACTTTCTTTTGTACTTAAATCTCTGTTGCACAAAGTATGTAGGATTTAAAAGTCTTTTCCAGGCCTTGTTACCTCTACCACAATCGAGGAAGAGGTATCATTATTGTGATTTATATATTTTCATAGGGTTTTTTTTTTGTAATTTCTGTCAAGTTCATTAGATCATTTTTGTCTCAGACTTTAAAAAGAATCCTCAGACTTTAAAGAGTATCTCTTTAAAAAAACACACAAAGAGAGGTAGGTTGATATGATAATTACATGAATTAGATAGAATTTAATCAATCATGACACAACTGCTAAAAAATACAAAATGATAATGGGTGTCTGACAACTATCCACCCCTGAAAATATGGAACTGCTTTTATTTTTTATTGTGTATCTTGTGACAAAAGTGATCATCGAGTAATTGTTTTTTAAGTCTACTGTATGAATTATGTATCGGACTTTGTATGTAGTGTTGTCTTCTTTTAAAGATTGAGCACAGTATTGATAAAGTATGGAGAAAAAAACAAAACATTCGTCTTGACAACTTTTATTCTTCTTATTAGTCTATGTAAGTGTAACACTAACTGGGCTTGCTGCAATAACAAATTCTTGTGTATGGAATATTGTTGCCCGAATTGCACTACTTTAATCCCATAGTTTGACAGATTTGTACAGATATCTGATTTTGGATAGGATACTTTTCTATTGTGACTTAGATTTCAGAATCCGTTGTAGGATTCGGAGGCCTGATGGCTGATTGGTTGAGATAGGACCTAAAGCCATAGTTCCATGTTGTTGCTGTCCTACAAGCATATATGTGCTTTCTTAGCAGTCAGGTGAAATAAGATTCAACTGCAAGATTAACAAGGATTTATAGTCTATATATCGTTCGAAGTTTATGCTTTTGATTTTCTTTGAGTACATGTATGTTGTGTCAAAAATCAAAATACATGTATTTTAAGTTTTTCATCCCATTATCTCGCTATGAATAAGGAGAGTATTGCAGCAGGCTTTAAGCTAACTAAATATCTAGTACAACTTGTTGTTATCATGTTCCATGTATTATATTCCAATACTACACATCTAGCCAAATTAAACAATCAATCTACATGCTTTATATTCATATTGTATCTTCATCAATCCTTATACTAGTGTGGTACAACCTTTCACTCACTGAACTGTTTTTATATATATTTTATTTTCATTCATACATGCTATTTTCATCACAGCTTACACATATATAATACAAAACATTATTATTTTTATGAAGGTTTTCAGGTGACCAGAAAAATTGGCGTATCTCATGGTTTGCGCAAAAGTACCCAGATGACTGTGCAATTTGAAAACAATATCTCATGGTTTGTGTAAAAGTACCCGGATGGCCGTGCAATATATTTCCATATTTCATGGTTAGGGGTGCTCGTGACACATAAAAAAGTTAATATGCGTTTAAATACACAAAGGTTAAGATAATTGATGTATGTGTGCAGCCCTTGCAAGGTGCTTGGGTAAGGACAAAATAATGTTTTTCTACCTGCGTTTTATGTTGAAGTCAATACAAAACCATAAGGACATATAATGGTGAAAATTGAGGAACTAGGTTTCATACAATCAATGATAATATTGAATGGCTCTTCTTTCGTGGGACTCAAGGGTATATCGCACTCACTTTGATAATATTTCACTCGTCGTGCCAGCTTGTGAAATATGCTCATAGCTGGTGCGATATACCCTTGTATCCCACTCAAGGCCATTCAGTATTGTATAGATATATTTTATTTTCATCCATACATGCTGTTTTCGTCACAACTTACACATATTACAATACAAAACAACAACAACAAAAAAGAGAGTTCCGATTCTTGCGTACCATAAACAGAGCTTGCAATGAAAAGGTTCCGCCATAAGGAAAAATTTTGAAGGCAAATAATACACCTAGTAGTGTCCCGGCCTTCACAAAACTTAATATTCTTATCTTTTTTAAAGAAAATGAAGATGAGGCTATACCTACTGAAACAAGTTGAAAATCACTTATAAAACACATGAACAAATATCAAAAGGAATTGTAATCGTCATTGCATTCTGTTATTCCTCCATTTTGCCTTGCCATTTCATGAAATAAGGTTGAGCCATATACACTGAACAATCTGAAGAAACACCGCATTATGGAGAAGAGAAATTCTTTACTTTGACAGTTCTCCTTGTAATAATGAAAGTGTAAATGGAAAAAAAAAAAGAATTTGAAATATTTTGTTTGAATTTCAAGTGAATGATTAGTCAAAACTCATCAGTATCTCTTATGCCAGAGAATATATTACGTCATACCTTCATATTCATGAGAAATTGCAAACTTGGAGTTTGTATGGATTCTGGTTCCCTCTGTACCAGTATTGGGTACCTCGAGATCGATCTAGATCTCGAGACCAGTCTCGAGATAGGCATCAGTAACCTCGATCTTGTTCTTGATCTCGAAGGTGTTGGTCTGGATCTTGATCTTGATCTCGGAGCTTCTGTTCTCGGAATTTTCGCTCGATATCGCTCGAGATCAACATTGTTATTAAGTAAATTATCAAACGAAAAAGCTTTTAAAATCGTTCACCAATCGGCGAAAAGACGACTCAGTGTTGAGTACCTCGAGATCGATCTTGATCTCGAGACCAGTCTCGAGATCGGCATTAGTAACCTCGATCTTGATCTTGATCTCGGACCCTCTGGTCTTGGACCCAACACTGCTCTGTACATTCTTTCATGACAATCTTGGTTAAGTACTGGTAAATACTTTTTGTAAGGTACCATGGGTTGTTAAATTATATGCCTCTATGGTACTGTTAGCATATAATCAGGGGTCTTCAAAGTGCCATGTGTTAAAAGTAATCTTGAGTTCAGATAATGACAGAAAGTAAAACCGCAAAGAATCGAACCAAACTCATTCCAAATATTCAAGACTACAGATAAATAATATCTGCTAAACAATTTGGAGAAAAAAAAGAATTAAAACTATAACTGAGAAATGATCATGGGAAGATAACAAAATCAAGAGACAGGTAGTTCTCCTGGGGAGCGTTTCATCAAGCATTTTTACCGACAACTGTTATAAGCTACTGAAATCCTTGCATCTGATTGGCTGAGAGCAAATTTGTCAGTAAAAATCACTGACAAGACACTTGATGAAACGCTCCCCTGATCAAGTGTCACGTATTCTTGTTTGCATTTCCATGTTTTTCAGCAAGTTTTCATTAGTTTCTTTATATATGTTGCTAGCCTAAACCACTCTTCAACAGTATGATAACAATGAAGAATGAATTCAAGCCAGTTATTCTAGGGTGCAGTTCCATGACCAAGAGTCAAGATTAGCTTTTGAAAATAGTTCCTTCAGGATGATAAGGTGACCCCTAGGCTTACATAGAGTTTAGAGTACACCGACAAAGAAATGTCAACAACAGTCTCTGTTGAATGACTGTAAAACACAAATCAAGTCCCGGAAGAGGGGAAGAAAGGATCGCAGAGAAAACACGCCATAAAACAAGAAGTGTGATGATGATGCAGAAAATTCAAGGAAAAGAAAAAAGAAAATGCAGAAATGTGGTAAGTATAAAAAAAGATGAAAGAGAGAAAACAAAGGTACTAATCACACTTACCCTATTGGCTGTAGGACGTCACAAAAATCAAGTCTTGCAATTTGCACAAATTAAATAAAAATGTTCAATACAAGAACTGCAAGGTAAAAGAGAGTACTGGATTCCCAATACAGGCCATGACAAAACTTCTCAAAATTATTTTGAAATCGTGTAAAGTCTAAACTTGTGCTGAATTCATGACAAGTCATTACTACAAAAGTTATTTCAAAATATATATACCTGAGCTTTTATCAAATATAAGTGCCAAAATGAATTATGGATTTTTTTAAAATTTGGTGTAAGAAATATGAAACTGTTCCTCAACCATGTTAGAAAAACTTTATATCAAATGATTTATGAAAGGGAAGCACTGGAATGTTGTGAAGGTTGCTTGTTTAAAGATAAAATATGTATTTTCTGTTCTATCACAAATTCAAATCTGGGAATAAACAGAGTAGGAGAAAAATCTTGAACATGATGTGTGCAAATTATAAAAGAGCTCTTGAAGATTGGAAATATAGAGTGAAGAAAATGTCACGATGATACAGTAATTTTCTTCATATTTTGCAACTAATCTGAAGTATGGTGGAGTAAGTACATGTACTCTTAAGACATGGAGCTACTTCTCAAATATTTGCAAGGACAATAAACAATCAAGTGGAAAGGGAATGTAACCAAACAAATGAAACTTACGGAATGTGACATTTCGCATGCTATTTGCATGAAACAAGTGCGCAAGCCTGCAAGAATAGTTGACATCATTCAAATGATTTTAAGACAAGCCAGGGAAAGTAAATATTTACCAGAATTGACCTTTAGGTAGTGAAGTACAAGTCAAGACAAACTTTCTTGAGTGGGTTAGGAAAAGAAAGAAAAGGACATGAATGATCATAAAACTCCATTTTATCTTATGTCAAGTAGTATGGACTAATGACAATTAAAATAATGTGTGGGTTTGGAATGTACATACATGTGTAAGCATGACTTTAACATGTCAACTTCAAGAGTATTCATCTTATTTTCATTGTTTATTTTGTACATGTATGCTCTTGTGAGATTTCAAAAATCCTTTTTAATGCTAAAGAACCAAGCTCCACCATTGATGTTATAGGCATATAGATGCAACATCATGACACAGTTATCTTTTATGCAGAAGAAGAAGAAAAAGAAAGAAAAAGAAGTTTCTTAAAACCAACCATTTCATTCCATTCCACCACTACTAAATTTTAAAAGTATACTAAAGTTAATACAGTTTGATTCGCCTGTTGTTTTGTCAAGATATGAGACTGAAAACGTCTGTTTCTTTTTTTGTTTGAATAAAAAATGTTACAGGGAGCATTCTAGCTGTCAAATAGGTGCATTTTTTAACCATCCTTAAAAAATTGAAATCAAAATAAAGAAAAAGCACTTTCCCCCCTCCCCATCCCAAAATCACCTAAGAAGCTAAACCTTTTATGAAAGAAGAAATGAAGAATATTTTTACATAGTAATTAGATTTTGGTACTAAAATGATCTTATACTGTCAAAAACTAAACAATTAAAATTGATGTTATTTATCAAGCTGATGTGTAGTAAACATTTTTATTACAATTTCTTTTCTCCCTTTTGAAAAAATTGTCTCTTGAGGAATAGCTTTGAACAGAGACAAACTGGGGCGTTATGTTTTACACTCAGAGTAAAATGCAAGAATGAATAGCTGGCCATGATGAAGTGATATAAATAGAGTTCCTGTTTATATTGATTTCAGCTCCCTTTTCGTTCTTGCCTTTTACTCTGATAAGTGTAAGATGAAATACTTCAGTAGGTCTTCCTAAAGCTATTCTTCAACCTTGTAGTACTGCCTTACCAATCCTCTCTTGTGTTTTTATTTTATGTTTGATGTCACCGTTTAGGTTGACTTTGCGACAGTGATGTCATTTGACATGGTATTGCACACACTGCTGCCCTGTTGTAGCAAGTTGTGGCAGTGGTCACATGACAAGTCACCTGACTACAAATAGAAGTCACCTGACAGGATTCACCTGGGCTGACACTGTGGAGGATTTTGGTGGAAAGAGGAATGCAAAGGTACATGTAGGCCTATGTGTAAAACAACTTAGTGTATGTCAGTGGACCATAATAAAAGACGTTTTTCCCCCTTTAAAAAAAAAAAATTCGATCCCATTTCTGTTCTCTTTTCATAAAATCTTGCCTCCTCACAATTTGTTTTAGGTTTTATAGCATAGAACACTTGGTGTTCGTATAAACTGAGCTCTTTTTTACATTGACAATTTTGAGGTCTGCTAGTGTTGAGCCTTGGTTGATGAAAATTGTATCCATAAAACCATATAGGAGTCAGATCCCCCTCCCTAGTTTGTGTGATTCATAGAAAAAAAAACAATTATGTCATGTTTCTACGATTTGACAGCCTGGAGTCTCGTTAGATTTTGACAGATGGTAAATTATATTTGCATTAAAAATCCCCAACTTTGGGCAGCCGAACTTGATTTATTCCAACATGGCTGGTACACAATGCAAAATTGTTATGCACAGTTACATGTATATGAATAACTTCCAATATGCCTTCTCCACAAGGCAGAATTGTCTTGCCTTATTGTATGAATAAATAAATAATGATAATTCCCAAACCGTGTGAAATTTTGATATGAATTAATTCCTAATAAGATGTTCTACAGTTTGACCCATTGACTACTGAATTCTCTCATTTCCATAGACTTAGTACAGAGACCACTCGGTTCCTGGAGGCAAAGGGTTAATTGCCAAGGTTCATAATTTTGTCTCTTCAGAGGCCTGTTGCACAAAACTTGCGTTTGATTGCAACTCAAGAAAATCAAACGCAACTTTATTTTCAGCCAATCAGAAGTGTGCATTAAGGACTTGCGTTTGATTTTTAGGAGTTGCGATTAAACGCAAGTTTTGTGCAACGGGCCCCATGACTGAGAATGGATTGGGGGGGGGGGGGTGCAGATTTGTAGCCCAAATAGATGTAGGCAAGAGTGTAGGCAAATCATCTTGATATTAAATTACATGTGTTATACAGTTGGGAAGTGGGACCAACGAAATGACCTTGTTATGACAGTTTGTTATAGCAAGGTTTTACTGTATTAGTATTTTACCTTGCTTGATGGAAAAATCATGTCTTTTAGTTGATGATAATCCCAAATTGTTGATTTTAGTTCAATTAATTGATTTGATTTCATTTGATTAGATTTGATTTGTCTTTTCCCAATGATGCCGTCAATGATTTATTTTCTTCTTTTTCACTGCAGGTCTTGTGAGCACCTTTCTGAAAGGAGATACTTTGAAGAATTGTTTGATGTGCAGAAACGTGATCATAGGCAAAGACAGAATAGATAAGTGGAAACTCAGTATAACGAGGTCCTTGGGACCATCAAAATTACTTTTTATAGCAGGAATCTTGTTATATCAGGTTAAAAAACAATAGAACATAAAGAATTGGGACCAGAATATTACCTTGTTATATCAGGAATATTGTTAGGGGAGAGTGGGGGAATCCCGAACACCTTTTTAATCAGAGCGATAACAAGATACCAAGGGAGGCTTTTTCAAAGATCCGTACATAATTTCATGTAACACATCATGCATTGACTGGAACAACGTTTTTATTCAGTATCAAGCATTCTTTTAGAAGTTACTGTCACAAATGAAAACACAGATCGTTCGTGATTACCCCGTAATCCTGGGGTAATCACGAACAGTGTTCGTGATTACCCCAATTACTACTAATGCTCTGTTAATTATTCGCTAAAGAAAAATTATCATTTGAAAAAAAAATACATAACATTTGCAAAATATTCTTGTTCGGGGTCCCTCCGAACACTTTTCCCATAGGTATTATATATAGTGATATTTTGCCACTTGTCATTAAAACATGTCATTCAAAAGGGTTGCAAGTAGGTTTATTTGAATGTGCTTTTGGACAAAATGCAACACTTTTTGAAGATCAAGTAAATAAAAAAAATATTGAAGTCACCAAAACTTTCTTGTGGCTTTAACGAAAACATTTATTGTTATGATTCAAATTATTTTAATATATCAATAAAAGAACAACCCAAGTTTTATTCATCATGAAAAGTTCTTCATGACCATATACCCATCCACTGGCGCCGGAAAGAACCAAAGAACAAAGCATTGGAGGGATAATCTATCGTTCACAAACAGTGTCTTGCTGCTCCGATATTTTTTCTCTCAGACCTTTCCGGCGTCAGAGGGTCACATATCTGGTTCACAAAATAATGGCACATGAATTCGTGTCGGAAAATTAATGAAATTTTCATTTATGATCGAATAATTCATCTACACGCTTTTGAATAAAATAAAAATTAATATAAAAAGAGAGGAAAATCCAAAAGTGAAGATATCATGGTAATTGGCCTAGCTTCATATTCCTTTTGCGATGACAACGTACCTTTATCATGCTTAAGACAACCATCTGGATGTCAAGAAGTTAAAATTAATATGCATAATGTTTTGTTATTTAGTTTTATCATTCAAACAGACATTCATGGACTTTGGTCATCATTTTCATCATGTTTAAAAACAATTTATTTGCAAAAATCACATGTGTAACTTTCGCCAGGCTTTACCCCATCTGTGCACTTTTCATGAGCCCAGTTTTTGCAAATGACACACATTACCCAGTCTTCTACTGGTGGTTCAACATATGGTTCATCACAAGATATGCAATCATATTTCTCCTCTGGTATATCTCTGCCTACGGCCTTCTTTCTTACTAAAGGCTTCCCCTTGTTAGACATTTTACTTTTGCCTTTGATCATTCTACGATTGGCAGCTTTACTTCCTGATAAATTCAATCTTCTCCGGACAGTTGGTTCTTTTGTCTTCTGACCACCTTTGTTCTTTGCTTTGCTTTCCCTTTTATCTCTCGCTAGCTTTTTCTTGATGAGCACATCCTTAAAAGGAGTTGACGTGAGGATCTCTGAGTGTAATGTTTTTCTCCTTTTCTTGTTTTTAGACCGAGACATTGCTTTTGGAATTGGGGCAATATCAAGAATACCAGTGATCGTGGAATTGTTGTTCTTGATTGAACAGGCGTAATCGATCAAGTCGTCAACTAATGTCATTATGAAATCTCGGGTCTCAGATGTGATGCCTTCCATCGAAGTACTTGCACCCTGTGCTAAGTCATCTGGCGCCTCTGATGTTACCGAGGTCGTACTCTGTACACGATCTTCATGTGCCTCTGAAGTAATAGAGATTTCCACCCTCGTGCTTGTACCCTCTGTTGTTTCGCTCAAAATTTCTGTTGTGATGTGGTCTTCTGCTGTGATTGTGCTTGCAGCTTCACTAGTGTCTTCAAGCTGAGACCTCTCTCCAGCCACCGGATTGTCATCCTCCAGAAAACTCATAACTGCACTCACTGGTGCAAAGTCTTCTTCACCAAACTTGTTCCTGTTGAGGGGAATGATCCCTGTTGTTTCGAACCCGTTGATAGCTTTGCTCATTGTAGCAGTGTGATTGTATGCCAGCTTGAAGAGTTGGGCAATTTCGTATTGTGTAATTCGTTGTCCAGGATGGAGGCTCATGTACAAATCACACTCCTTGTTGTAGGCTACCTTCAAAGAACTGAAAAGTGTAACATCCAGAGGTTGGAGTCTATGGGATGTGTGGGGAGGCAGTGATACCATGATCACACCATTGCTACGACAGAGTTCATAAGTTTCAATGCTTTGATGTGACTCATGATTGTCCAGAACCAATAGAACTTTATGGTCCAGCGAAGCACGTGTGTGTTTGATGAAGTGTCTCATCCACGTTGTAAAGAGCTGTGTATTTATCCACCCAGTCGGCGATGTTCCAGAGATGGAACCGGTTGGAGCATCCTTCATCAGCTGCTTGTTCATGTTTTTTCTTTTGAATATTAACATGGGCGGAATGAAATTTCCCCCCGCGCTCATGCACACCAAGGCTGTTGTGGTCTCTCCCTTCTCCGCACTTACGATTTGGCCTACTTGTTTCTTGCCTTTTTTGGCTAAGACTTTTTGAGGTTTCTGGACGGAGGACATGCCCACCTCATCACAATTGTACACATCGGTAGCTTGTATATTTTCCTTTGAGAGAACTTTCTCTAGATTATTGTAAAAAGTTTCCACTTCCGTTTTCCGGAATCCGATTGCTCTGGAAAGACTTGTTGGTTCGGGACTTCTGAGACTCAGACTCGGGTACCTTTTCAAGAATCCGTACAGCCAGTCTTTCCCAGCTTTTTTTGATTCATGATCAAACGGGTGTTTAATTCCATTTATGCATGCCAGTTCGTATGCTATAGATCTGAGCTTATCTTGTGTTAGGCCAAAGAACATATCACTCATTGTCAGTGCATATTCGAACAACTGATCTTCTAACGATTTAGGCAAGATTGTATGTCTACCCATGCGCACTGTGGTTGTATTAGTCATGGCTTTCGCATGATCATATATTGTTGTTTTTGGTATCCCATATCGTTGTGATGCTTGGCCGAATGTTATCTCCTTTCTTCTGATCCTGGTTACCGCCTCGTCTAGATCACCTTGGTTGTATTTCATACGGGAAGTTTTTCTTACGTATGTTCGTGGCATCCTGTTAAAAGAGCAGATGGGCAAATAATTTAAATAGGCAGATATTCACAGCTTGGAGAAAACTTTACATGTATACCAAATAATAATTTCGGTGGGTCTGAAGTATGTACTATAAGCGGGTCCAAGTGGCAATCAGTAAGTGGGGTAATCCCGAACGGCTGTTCGGGATTACCCCTCATGGATTCTTACCGATTTTTACCCTCTGTTGTTTGTGTACATATTTCAACGATGCAAAATTTATGTTTTTTTTCGTAAGAACAATACACAGACTTGAAGTCAGAAACAGTGCACATAATCTGATTAACGGCTTCTTGACATAAAGACATAACAAACAAGGAACAGAAAAAAACTGAAGATGTGTCACTTACCTTCTTTTTCGATTCTTTCATAGCAGGAAGAGAAAAGTCAAAAGACATCCGTGCACGGGAAGTCAGACAGCATTGCGCGTTTCGGCAATAATGTTGGGAGAGCGCCACCTTACCTCTCCCCGTAGATATTAAGGTGTTCGGGATTACCCCGCGTTCGGGATTCCCCCACTCTCCCCTATATCAGACCTCTTTATATACTGAGTTTTCACTGTAGTAATATGGAGAGGGCAAATTTGAAGAAGGAATTATTGCTGAATCCCATTTCACCTTGCTTTCCCCTGTTTGTTCTGTTGAGATGGAAATTTGAACAAAATGATGCCTATGGAAAGGAAGATTTATTAAAAGTGTTGCACTTTCACAAGATTCAAGCTGTGTAAACATGTATTCATGGACTTATTTTTATTGAGTACATTATACCGGGTGTCCCCCAAAAAGCGAAAATGGCAGATTTTCAGTACTTTGCCTTCGAAAAGTATATATATATTTTTACATCATTGTGTAAAGCATCTCCTACCTTAAAGAATGATATCAGTAATTTTGATTCTATACCCATTTCTTAAAATACAGTCATTTTCAAATTTCACATGTTTTTTGCGACCGATGAGAGTAGAATTGTGTCAGGAATGTCCTTTCATATGCATGTACAACAATTAGCATCGTTTCCACTTTCCTGAGTTACAGCTCATTAAAACCCATTCCCGATACGATCTTACACTCATCTGTCTCAAAAATCAAGCGAAATTTGAAAATGACTGTGTTTTAAGAAAAGGGCATAGAATCAAAATTAGTTTACCAAATTCAATGATCTTGGTATCATTCTCTCTGGTAGAAGATGCTTTACCCAAAGATGTAAAAAGTTTATATACATTTTGAAGGCAAAGTACTAAAAATCTGCCGTTTCGCTTTTTTGGGGACACCATGTATAGGTATGAAAAATGTGTTCAAAGAACGCAAGGGGAAAGAGGTGCTGAAAAATATGAGAGAAAGAGAGAGAAAGGGTGTACAGCTACAAGTGAGTGCAAATGGATCATAAGCGCATAATATACATGTATGAGCAGTGAAGGAAAGTAAAGACGGAGAAGAGTTGGAAAAGAGAGGCAAGGTTGATAATCGGAGGAAACAAAACGGAAAGGAAAGATGGTGAAAGGGAGATGAGCCAGCAGAGTAGAATTTGATAAAAGCCTGAAAGAAAGAGCGAAGAATATAAAGTAATGAAAGCGAAATGGAGATTATAAGCAGAATTAGAGTGTGTGTGTGTGCTTACATAGAATTATTTGTGGGGTACAGAGAACAATAGAGCACAATGATGGCCTTTATTCTGTCATGCTTGTGGGGTACAAAATACAATAGTAGTGCTTGTGGGGTACAAAATAGAATAGAAAACAATACAGTTCCCCACAAATCAATGTGTGTGGGGGGGGTGCATGTGTGTGTGTGTGTGTTTGTGAATGAGAGAGAGGGGGGGGGGGAGAAGGAAGAACTGCACAGAAGAGGAAAAGGAAAACAGAATATGAATAAGGCTAGAGAGAGAGAGAGAGGGGATATAAAGGCGTCTGCTGACAGCCATAAGGGCGTTACTTCATATACTTTGAAATAGAATTAATGCCCTTCTAGCTCTCAACAGCCGAAGTAATGAAAGAGGAGAGAAATTAAAGGGGGAAGGATTGATGAAGTACAATTAGAGAGACAGGGAATGAGGGTTGAAGAATATAACAAGAATGGAACAGAGAAGCAGGATAGAGAAATATGGATATCACTGAAAAGAGAGAGAGAGTGAACATATGAATATCGCAGAAAAAACGGAGGCAGACAAAATGGCATTCGTTAATAGTTCGTTTGAAAAAAAGACTTGAGTTCTTTATACAAAATATAAATACAAAAAAAAAATTGGACTCTTCAAATTGTAACAGAGCGCTCCCGTCCTCTGCATTCTAGCTTCATTTTTTTTTTTTTCTGTCTGACATGTTAATTTCCGCCCACCATCATTTTTTTTTTCTAGTAATACCCCGCCCTATCTCAATCCGCTTCACTCTCTTTCGCTGCCCCCATTGATTCCCCACTCCCTCACCTCCCCCCCTCTCTCTCTCTCTCTCTCTCTCTCTCTCTCTCTCTCTCTCTCTCTCCCTCCCTCTCTCTGTCTCTCTTTCTGTCTCTTTCTCTCTCTCTCTCTCTTAACTGCCATTTTTTAATAACCGTTTTCTTACTGCGTAAGATGTATCCATCCTATTCAAGAAATACACGTGTACAGAAATCCGGAAAAAACAAAATTGAACAAAAATATCAAATACAGTAGCATATCCAAATCTTGCTCATGATTACAGTGAGATAAAAATCATGTTTTGATCGATTGTTTTCAATTATTGTTCAAATCGTCTAGACGCTTTCAACAAGTTGTATATAGACTAATAATTTCTTACCCTTTTCTCCCAGTAACGTTCACTGACATTTATTATATTACAGAACTTCAACTTTTGACATTTGCTTAATTGTTACACACCCGTTTTGATGGTTTTATTTGTTTTTAATTTGAACACGGGATATTACAATAACATTGTTTGAGTACATGTAATTCTTGAAAAGTACTTGGAAAAAAGCTCCTTAAAAGTTTGTTCCCTGTAGAAGATGTCTTTAGTAGGCTGAGTTGGTGTTTGTGAGGTGGTTTTAACTTGGAACATTCAGCCAGCTGATAAAAACAAAATCATTCTCGGGAGTTACGCGTATATTGGTGCCTCTCTACTAGTGGGGGAGTTCAGGCTACCAACTATGGCGGCATACCGGTGCCTCTTCGCAGGTGTGGTCCTTGTCGTGCTGTGCAAATGCTCCCTCTCTCTCCCTGTTTCTCAATTACATCAGGTAAAGTGATAGTGATCCTAACTATTCAGTTGTATATGAGTTTATTAATCGAAAAAAAAAAATATATCGTAATTATTTTTCTATTTTTTCATGTTTTTTATTTCTTTGCAGATGTTTCTGCATTTATTAAGAAATCACATACAAACATTGTATACAATAATGATATAAATCAGAACTGACACAAATAAAGTGTGACAACTGAATTACAAAAGGAATATATATACTTAGAGAATACTGAAATATGGAGGTAAGTCAAAAAATCAGAATTGACACGAATAAGAATTGACACAGATCAGAACTGACACAAATAAAGTGTGACAACTGAATTACAAAAAGAATATACTTAGACAATACTGAAATATGGAGGTAAGTCAAAAAAATCGAGATAAACGCAGGGGCCAGCTCTCATGAGCAAGAATGTTTGAGAATTGACACAAATTCATGTACGCTTATGTTTTTCATTAATGCTTTGAATGATACAGAATGTTTAAAATTGTCAAGTAAATTGTTCCAAACATCTGGGCCATGGTGTCTTATCGATTTATGTGCTAGAATTATTTTGGGGTTAGTTAAATGGAGGTCAGAAGAGTGTCGTGTAGGATTACTCAAAGCTTTAGTGTCAATTCTCATAAGCAAGAATTGACACAAATTCATAAGCGAGAATTGACACAAATTCATAAGCGAGAATTGACACAAATTCACAAGCTTATGAGCGTGCCAGCTCTCATAAGCAAGAATGTTTCAGAATTGACACAAATCAGAATTGACACAAATAAAGTGTGACAACTGAATTACAAAAAAATATATATACTTAGAGAATACTGAAATATGGAGGTAAGTCAACAAAATCGAGATAAACGCAGGGGCCAGCTCTCATAAGCAAGAATGTTTGGGTGGATAGCAGCCGGGGGATGGGGACTACATGATACCTTAATATACGAGTCGGTATATATTATATAAATCGGAGTTTGTAAAAAAAAAAAAAAAATGTATAGAAATGAAGAGAAATTGCAAGTGCATGCATGTGAGTGAATGCGGGTGAAAAATATGCGATTCGTATATCTTCTTAAACTGATCATATTCACAAATACTTGGATAAAAAGTATGTTTTTCATTAATGCTTTGAATGATACAGAATGTTTAAAATTGTCAAGTAAATCGTTCCAAACATCTGGGCCATGGTGTCTTATCGATTTATGTGCTAGAATTATTTGGGGGTTAGTTAAATGGAGGTCAGAAGAGTGTCGTGTAGGATTATTTAAAGCTTTAGGTGATTTTTTTTTCTTCTGTTATTTGCTTAATTTTCTGGGGTCCACTCGCTATTCATAAGGACCGCTATTCATAGAAAACCGCTATTCATTTAACACGCGTTATGAATAGGGTCCTTATGAATAGTTAGGAATAGTGGTCCTTTAGAACGGAAGTCCTTATGAATAGCGAGGTAATTTGTCTATGGTTTGCTCGCTATAGAAGGACCACTATTCATACAAACCATTATTCATTTAGTAACGCGTTATGGATAGCGGTCCTTATGAATAAGTGGTCCTTATGAATAGCGGTCCTTATGACTAGCGAGGTTACCCCAATTTTCTTACCTTTGTACCAAAACGTTGAAGACGTTCACTTTTTTCACCCCAATTTATCTTGTATCTCAATGCATGGTGTACATCGTGCTAACTTGATGCATAAGACCAAAGACGTACGAGGTGGGGGGGGGGGGGGGGGGGCTGCAGCCCCATCTCTCCCAAGAACTTTGAAAGTTAATATAAAAAATTGCTTTATCAAAAGTTCATATCAAAATTGATATCAAGCACATGTAACTAGTTAGGTTTTAAAAAAAAAACTGTTGACACTTTTGATTGTTAATTAACTCAAACATATTGTAACGTTGAAGGGTGTAAAATTAATCGGGTGCAAGTTTTATGACATTTCTCTGAATACTTTTCTTCAAATGTTGCTCTGATTATTTAATTAGATTTTTCACTTTTTGAAAAATCAAG